>RCUC01169284.1:5000-99539 GCA_003697995.1 Taxidea taxus jeffersonii | reverse complement strand
AATGACAGATGCTGGCGAGGATGTGGAGAAAGGGGAACCCTCCTACACTGTTGGTGGGAATGCAAGCTGGTGCAACCACTCTGGAAAACAGCATGGAGGTTCCTCAAAAAATTGAAAATAGAGCTACCTTATGACCCAGCAATTGCACTACTGGGTATTTATCCTAAAGATACAAACGTAGTGATCCAAAGGGGCACGTGTACCCGAATGTTTATAGCAGCAATGTCCACAATAGCCAAGTTATGGAAAGAACCTAGATGTCCATCAACAGATGAATGGATAAAGAAGATGTGGTATATATATACGATAGAATACTATGCAGCCATCAAAAGAAATGAAATCTTACCATTTGCGACGACATGGATGGAACTAGAGCGTATTATGCTTAGCAAAATAAGTCAACTGGAGAAAGACAACTATCACATGATCTCCCTGATATGAGGAAGTGGAGATGCAACGGGGGTGGGGGTTAAGGTGGTAGGAAAAGTAAAAATGAAAGAAGATGGGATCGGGAGGGAGACAAACCAAAAGAGACTCTTAATGTCATAAAACAAACTGAGGGTGGTGGGGGGAAGAGGGGTTGGGAGAGGGTGGTGGGGTTACATTATATGTTTAAATAAAGCTTAAATAAAGTTTAAAAAAAAAAAGCCAAAAAAGAAAAAAAAATTCATGTTCTTTCAGTATTACATACAGTCTCTATCTTCAAAGAATTAGCTATAGCATTTCATTGGAAAGGTGAGAGAATAGGCATTAGGTAATCAGACAATGCAAATATATGAATACTGTCTATTTTGTTGGAATGCCCCCAGTTAGAACGTGATGTAGCTCACATGCAATTGATCAACAGGGGAATATAACTGATAAGAAGGGGGGACGTTTGTACAATGTGGAAGTCACCTTGTTTCAATATGCAGATTTTGGTCGACAAAAGGTTCCAAAACATAGCAAGAGGAGAATCATAAGTTTCTGCAAGAAAGAAAGTGTTTCCCAGCATGGTTATTGCTTTTGTCACAGCAACCCTTTCTAAGGCTACAGTATATACTTTTATACAATTACAAATGAGGGCTTGCACTCTAGGCTCCTTCCCTAAAGAGGTGCTCCTCCAGCCTGAGGAAACTCTTAGCTTGTGGCAGGTTGTAAGGTCCCAGGGCCCACCTTAGCAACCACGCCATTGGCTCAAACTCCATTTCCATCTACGTTTGTTCTCTTATCAACTCCTCCCTAATTAATCAGAATATTATCAGCATTTCCACTCTACTATTACTGTTTGTTATTGATATCTACTATGGCCATACCAGCCACACTAAGGAAGACTGCATGCCAGGGAGATCCAACTTAGCTCAGATACCAAATACGGTTTTTATTATGCTCTGAGTAAAAACTGCATAAGGTTTTGAGGGATCTGCCCAATGAGCCCTTTTTATCATGTGCATTTGTTTTGTTTTAGGAAAGCATATGTCATGTTATGGTACAAGAACTTATAGTAAAAAATATCATTTGGTTTGCTTACAAAGCACTGTAGTATGGAAAAAAGATCAATATGGATCATTCATTCATTCACGCAGCATTTATTAAACATCCTTGTATTTGGAAAATTCTAATATGAGTCAGGTATAGGAAAAACCTTCTCTCCAAAGAGTTTACAACCAGACCTGTTAACAGATCATTAAAATACAACGCAATAAGTGTTGTAATAGGAGTGTTATTGGCATGACGAGAAAGTCTAGAACAGGGTTAAGAGCAATTTTGCCAGCGTGAGGAAGGACTTCAAGAGGAGATGATATTTGCATGGTCTTAAACAGTACCAGCTTGGCAAGAGGTGAAGGAGAAAAGAAGCATCCTAGGCCATAGGAAAACATGTGCAATGGCATAAATTAATATAATTCGTTAATACATGAGTTTGATAAGAGTGTCTAGGAATGGAGGCAGAGAGGAGAATCCATGCAGAAAATGCCAAGAACTGTAACCGGAGAAGTTGATGCTTAATTCCAAAAGCCTTATAGGTCCAACTATAGAGTTTAGTGTTCATTCTGAGAAACAGGACTCCAGCTGAGGTCTTTAAGGAGAGAAGTAACTTGATGAGAATTGTTTTCAGGAAGATCATTCTGGTGTCTAGATGAAGGATGGACTGGAGGGCAGGAAGACAGATGCTGGGGAGAACAGATAGGAGGCTAGATGAATACTCCAAACAAAAATGATGAGGGCCTAAGCCAGTGGCCGTGAGGATGATAAAAAGGGACTTTAGCCAGAGGACACTTCTGAGGGAGAACTGACAGGTCTGATGATCAATTGGACGTGGAAAATAAGGGACATAAGTCAAGAATGACTTAAAGGGTCCTAACTGAGGCAACAGGGTATACTGAAATGCCATTAGCCGAGGTACAGAACTCCATAAGGGAATGCAGATTTGAGGATGGAGGTAAGGGGTTTAGCACTTCTATTTTCAAAGTGTCCAGACTATTTCAGAAGAGGACACGAGACCTTAATTTCTGTGAGATAGCTGTATGAATTCATGAAAATCCATTGTTGGAAGATACTTAGCCATCCTTCATATGGTTTGCATGTTATAGCCAAATCATAAGTGACCTAATTCTTTGATCTGTTAAATGGGTTTTACTTTCCAGTATTTGTAAAGAGATGGAGTTAAAATCTATATTCTCAACATTTAAAAATATTATGAAAAGCAGCAATATTTCCAATCCAAAAAGCATCTGTACAGCTTGGCAAGCATACAATATGTAGATTGGGACAGAAACACTGGATTTCTGGGCCAGAGCGCTGCATGGTATAACTGAGGACAGATGCAGTTTCACGGACATGCTTGCAGCGTACATGAAGAAGGCATTGCACAGCCTTGAATTAATAGGAATATATATTCTAATTAATTGACAGCAAGAGCTGTTGATAAAATGAAAACCTAGATCTCTAGCTCCCTAAGCAAGCACCCGACACAGCCAAATAAATTGCTGAGACTCTCTCTTTATAAAATATATGATGCAGTCTTGCAAGAATCATCCTATGTTTTTCCATCCTCCATCTCTTATTTTGGATTTGGGGTTCATTTTTTATACCCAAATTTAGCATGCACAGAAGAGAAAATCTAGAGATGGAAATTAGAACAAAGAACAACAGAAAATTTTAGAAAGAACACTTTAATTCAGACAAAATGGCCACCACATGGCACACTGAAGAAGCCTGTGCTTTTTGTAGAAATGAAAATTATACCAGTGACACCCCTTCACTGTGGTGGTTTTTGCAACAGAAGTGCACGTTATACTGGGCCATCAGCATTTTCTTATTGTGTCCTTGTAACCAAGAGCACATTGTCATGTAGGTGATTAGTATCAGAAATATATAATTTTCTTTGTCCTTAGTTAACACACCACTTGCCTTCTAGTAGTATCTTCTAAAAAAAAAAAACCTATATGAACCTCTTCTGACATACTATGAAGACATACCATCTTCATACATGTTAAATCCTTAGGAGATGTTTAAGGCCAAAAAGGCAAGGGGGAAGGTTTTTAGGAGCACTTGTCTAACACTTTCATTTACAGCATTGCCTTATGAAGTAAAGGCTTCCTTCAAGCTAAAACACTGCTAAAAATGATGTTGGTTTGTTTATATGGTACTGAACTACTTTAAACCAGATGATTCATACAAACCCTTTATTTTAAATATGCAATTGATTAGCTAGCATTGCTCATAGAGAATTGTAAATTGCCAACTAGTCTATAAATATTCCCCTTAGGAGTGCCAAAATGGCAAGCCATAATACCATAACCGTGATGGAAACTTGAATAAACTTCTGTAAATTAAAATTTATTTCCTAATGATGTCTCCCCCGAACCAATATTGTCATTACCGTTTATTGAGCAATAACTTGGTTCCAGGCTTGGAGTCAGGGGCAGAAAAACATCAGGATAAGTAAGACTCAAACTCTACTCTCTGAAATTAGTGGAGGAAAAGTTAAAAATATTAATAGCCATCCATAACAAGAGTGATCAAGTTGTTACATATACAGGACACAGACGTGCAT
The DNA here is from genome assembly GCA_003697995.1 of Taxidea taxus jeffersonii. Taxonomy (NCBI): domain Eukaryota; kingdom Metazoa; phylum Chordata; class Mammalia; order Carnivora; family Mustelidae; genus Taxidea; species Taxidea taxus. Next base: position 95,503 of record RCUC01169284.1, on the reverse strand, counting down.
GATTGTGTGTGTGTGTGTGTGTGTGTGCGTGTTTGTAGGTACAGTGAAAACACAGTGAAGAACACACTCCTAATGGGGAACAGTGTCAAATAAGGAACATGGCACTGTAGTGAATGATAAATTCTGGCCCCCAAAATACCATGCTTTGAGAATCAAAGCACTTCTTAAAGACCTGCTTCCAATTTTTAGCTTACTCCCTAACAAAAGACACCAGATTCCTCATAGTCCAAGACAGGGATTCCCTGCTGGAATGCAATGATTCATCCATTAACTTTATCCAGTTGTAGGTTTCCTAAAATTGCAGAAAGGATCATTGTTTGGTAGAGAACTCTGCAAAACAGAAAAGCTTTGGGAGTCTGGGCCTGAGGAAGAAACAGCTAGAGAGTATCCTGCATGTTCCTCTAATGCATTGCAAAATTTTTGTACTGTGGTGCACATAGAAATGACTTCTGAATGTGAGTCAAACAGTAGGAGGCCACTCTTGACGACTGGATCTGTTGGAAAGCCGCTCACTTACAAAACGAAACAAAACAAAAAAACAACCCTACAAGGAAAATTGTGAATTTCCCGCTTGGCATTCACTGTAATTCAGTAATGCTTTCCTTTAAAAATGTAAAACAGCAAGAATATGGTACATGAACTGCATTTTTATTTGTTTATGGCTTGAGAGTTTCTGACGTGTGAAACAGCTAAAAGGCCCAAAGGCAAAGGAATCTTTGTCTCAGCATTTTCATGCTGTGGAAGAAAATAAAGGTTGGGTTAGGTATTCAACAAGATTCAGAGTCACTCTCAGGGGAGATGTCCTTCATTTGGGGAGACTCTCAAACTCATTCAGGCCACCAGGGTACCAGTTAGCACAAGGCTGTTGTAATTCGCTAAATGGAACCCTGGTTACCTGAAAGAATCAATGCTTCCAGAGAGACAAACTTACCTACAGGGAGCAAATTAGGTGCTAGCAGAATGTCTGATTATTTTGCCGTTTATATTTATAGAGTCAGTGAGTCAACAAGTATTTATTGACCCCCTAGAGGTAGCACTACTCACTAATACATGTGTGGTACCTATTAGTGGTTAGACACAGTCTCCTGCCCTCAAGGAGATTTACAATCCAATAGAGGTGATAACTACCCTTTAAAATGGATACTTATTAATAAAACAACACAAGGGAAATTAGGAAGTTTGGGCTGGGAATTTTCTGGCTGCATTGGAAAAATGGGATACTAGTAAATCAGGACAAACCCAAAAGATGGACTTGGAACGGGGTTTTTTGGTTGGTTGGTTGGTTGGTTGGTTGGTTCAGACTGGTTTATTTGGGGGTTTTTGTCTTCATTTTCGTTTTGTTTATTTTGATTTTAAAGGCAGAAATAGAACACAACAACAGGAGGGAGGCTTTATTTGAAACCTTTAGGGAAGCCTTGGTTAAGAATTTTTTGAGACTGAACAAGGGAGAAAAATAATATTAGAACAAAGTGAATGCCATCTTGGTTGGCCAGCTAAAAGACACAACAGGGCTTGAGTTCCTTAAGAGAGATAATAGATTTTGTGGGTAAAACTGGCTAATAGAGAAGGGTTTGGGTTTTTGTTTTTGTTTTTTAACATTAACATCTAAAAAAGAAGACATTGGAAGTCATTATTAACAGAAATACAAGATCTAAGGAATGAACAGTACTTTTTAGCCACATGCAATAGGGCTCTGAGTAAGGGGTGTTTGGAGACTAAGAAGTCAACAATAAAGAACCAATCGTCTTGTATCCTGGTTTGTGGGGAAGCTGTCCTGTGTGGCTAGAGAAGAACAGACAGTGAGAAACAAAATTACCTCTGGGGGGTTGAGGGGGGATCTTTTAAAGGGGCATTTAAAGGAGCTAGTGTACCTAAAGAGCCCAGTTTGAGTCCTATTGAGTCTGATAATGACAAAAGGAAGTCTAGTGAGAGTTATACCGAGGACCACTTACCAAATTGTACTAAACCCTCCCTGAAACCCTTCTTGCCACAGAGTAGTCTTCCATGCTAAGCAGGGCCCCTTATTGTCTTCAATACCTATCTTATCCATCATGCAGTCCCTCTCTGGGCCCCATGGCTCTGCAAAGTGGTATCAGGAAAACTAGGCCACCTGAGTCCTAGTTCTGCTACCTATGATTCTGAGTTAGGCTTAAACCTCTTTGACATCTATTTCCTTGACTATAAAATAGAGTCAAATAGTAGATCTTATCTCTCAGGGATGTTATAAAAATTAAACAATATAACATATATCAGGTATCTGGTATATAGTATGTGCTCACTAAAAGGTAGCTGTTACTCTAATATACCTTTTTAAATTATAAATATACATTCAAATGTATCTTGAATATGTCATCAATTTATAACTCTTCATTTCTTTCTACTTTCTACAAATATCTTTTTTTTCTAAATCCTTGTCCCTCTTTAGAACCTATAACAAATTCCCTATTTTTAAGGATCCATGCCTCACTCTGATTAACTCCTTAATGACTATATCCAAAAATTTCCTGCCCCTTTTACAACTACATTAATTTTCAGTCATTTCAATTCAATGCAATTCCATTTTAAATGATATGAGATTTGAAATCAAAAGATGTAAGTCATAAGCTTTAGCCAAACAATATAGACAAGTTTTTGAACCCCCATGAATCTAAATTTTGGGGGTTTTTTTGGGTTTTTTTGGTTTTTTTTTTTTTCAAAAGATTTTATTTATTTATTTGACAGAGAGAGAGAGAGATCACAAGTAGGCAGAGAGGCAGGCAGAGAGAGGGGGGAAGCAGGCTCCCCACCAAGCAGAGAGCCCAATGTGGGGCTCAATCCCAGGACCCTGAGATCATGACCTGAGCCGAAGGCAGAGGCTTAACCCACTGAGCCACCTAGGTGCCCCCTAAATTTTGTTTTTGTAATAGAAATCACAGCAACAGACGTATACGCGTTGCTAGTCTTGCAGGATTATTATTAAAACAACTCAGATAATACGTGGAAAGCTCGAAGGAGCTGCAGCAATTTGAAAATTATTGTTAGAAACTACTCTTAGTGGTCTTATGCTTATCACTGACTAGAGGATGAACTCTGAGAGTAGACACCATTGCATCTAAAACAGAGCATTTATATCATATCACCAGTCCTCAAGAAATGTTTTCTGTGTGTTTGCAAAGAGAAGGCTGGCAGACACAGAAAGAACACAGAGCCCAATCCACAGAGCTGAAGTGGATCCCACTGAATGATTCTTTCAGGTAGGGAGCTGGAAAGACTAACTCGCAGCTGGTACTGACTCTCTCCCACATGTTGCGCTATTTTTGATGACAACAATGGAGTTTGGAGTTCTTGACCAAAAGAATTGTAATTTCTTGGCTCAAACTTGCAACCTCATCCCTACTTGTAAAACATAGTTGCCAGTTCATACATGGCTTCTCACCGTCCTTCATTTCAGTGTCCTCACACAGAGGCTATTGAGCTATATGGTTGACCGATAATCTCCAGAGCATGGAATTTCTAAATTAGTACATCATGTTGGACAGAGTTCTTGAAGGCTTAACTTAGCCTCTGTGCAAACAGAGCTCTCGAATCAAATTCATAGAAGCATAAACCGAAACCAAAGAAGTTTAAGCGGTTTCTAAGGTCCTAAGAATGACAACTTCTCCCCCAATTGGCCTATTATCTCAAAAGTCTCGGATTCTGGTCCAGCATTTGTGTGCTGTAAAACTATTCCATGTTCTCCTTCCGATCCCATTTCATCCAGCTCAAGATCTCTTTCTTTTTGTTACACACTTCCCTTAAAGGTCATGTATCAATAGAATGGTTATTATCAGTATGTAAGAAAGAAAGGACTTTAAAATGCAAGAAATGACAACCTCAAGGATAATAATAGGGACCAGCATAAAGCCAAACCAGCTTGTGCTTACCTTGAAAGAACAATTTAAACAAATATCTAATTATCTCAAAGCGCACCATTCATCATACAGCATAACATATTTTGAAATCAGCTTTCTTTATTTCTCTCCGTATGAACTCTACTCAACTCTTTCTCCTCCCTCTCTCTAAACATCACAATATTCTGTCCCAAACCCAGCTCACATTCCCTTGTTGGCTCTTGTCGTTTTTCTCCATTTTTACTCCCCAAACAGTATATTTTTTTCTTCAACTAATGATGCTCTCTCTCCTTTTCTATGAGAATTAATGTTTTCTTTCTGTCTTCTCCAGCCCTCCACTTAGCCCGTCAATACCACAATAATTACAGACAAATATGGGAAGGGGTAAGAGAGAGGAAAAAGCTGTGAACACTCAGATTTAATAGATTTGCCTGTCACAAAAATGAACGTTTCAAACTTGAAAATTGCCTGAGTTTTAAACACTGTCTGAACTTGATAACACATAAGTAATGAGCAAAAACTTTTGAAACCCTCCTAAATATTTTGTACACCTGGATATGCCCCCCAGGAAATTCCTAGCAGTTAAATTAAACTGCTGCTTTAATTTTCCCCAAGTATGGTAGACAATAGTGAAGAATTCCTATAGGCCCTCTCCCACGAATTCAGTTTCAAAACTGTTAGCACAACACTAGTATTTCAACATTCTTTCGGCTTTACCATCTTTATGTTCATTTTAAATTAAGAAGTCTAAAGCAGATCTTATCAAATCCATGATATTGTTAAGAGCACTTCAAGGTCCTTTTAAAAACAAGAATTACTTACATCAACTAACTTTATAGCTTCATTTTCTGACTCTAAAGGACACAAAGTATACTAAAGCAATTTAACATGGCCGTAACCTACAATTTTAACTTACCCTGAGGGGCCATTTCACCTCTTGTTTTACTTTTCCAGACCAAATCAATAGAGGGAAGAATCAAGTCAAGACACATGTCATAACTGTATTAAAGGTCAATGAGGTTTAAACAAATTGGGTTCTGCTCATAAATAATTGACTCACAATTTGTACCAAGGTACAGGGTGAAATGCTATTTACCTGAAACATCTTTAAAGTTTATTCTGCCTATTGTTGGCACTTGAGGGAACTATAACTAAATATATGCTTGAGTCTACAAGTTAGCTGTCAACAAAGACTCTCTCAAGAATGTAAGGGGTAATAATTCAGTAGGAAATGTACACAATCCACCTTGTTCATCACAAAAAAGGGTAAAGTAGACCCTTGGTATTCAGTAACATTTGAGGGCTGACTAATTGCAAGCAATCCTGAAGATCAGCACTGTCTTGCAATTTGTGACTTTGAATTTCAGGTGCTATACAGTTGGTGTATGGAAATGGACATGGCTTCTTGGAAGGGACCTTCAACAGCTGTTCAGTATGCATGTACACCCTTAGCTTTCTAGTCCTCTACCTACCATCATACAGAGCTCTCATTAAAGCTCAAAATGGACCTTTAAGTTCTTCAGTCATAAATCACTGCATTCGGGGAAATTTAGAGCCATGGTAGTGTTTCTATGCTTGAAGACCTACAAAGGGGCCAAGTTCTGGGATGTAATAGGAAGGAAGTTAATCAGGGAGCTTCTGGGAGGGTTTTCTTATCTCATAGGGGACATGAATGAGTAGACAGCTCAGTTGTGTTGCCTTCCCCACTCTTCTTACTTTGAACCATAGCCAAATGCCTGGATCTGTGATAGCCATCTTGCAACTGACAGGTGAAAAACTGAAAGTCTAATACACTAAATATGATGAAGAGAAAAATAAAAAGAATTTGGGCCCTTTATGAAGTTGTTAATAAAAAAAAGACTTGATTGATACAATAGTATGTAACCATGTCCCTCCTCTCAAGGAATTTAATATTGATTTGGGAAACGATACAAGGACTCAAATGACTTTAATAACTAATAGAAAAGTATATGAGTCATGTAAAAGGTGAAAACAAAGTCTATGAAGGTTTAAAGTCATGAGGGACCTCATCTAGCTGGGCTTGATGGAGTGGGAAACCAAAGACCAGGTGAGAAAGTGGAGAGAATCAAATGGGGTAGGAAGGGAAGATTTCAGACAGATCTGTGTTTGTCTTCTGGTTCTGCAATTTATAAACTGTAAACTTGAACATGTGGCTTGAACTCCTCAGGCCTCCAATTTCTTTGGAAGGTGATTAGCTAACCCTTGGGTAAGGACTTAACGAAGTAAGGAGCCATGAATTAGTAGGTATTATTTTTGGAGAAACCATAGACATTAGACCATCAACCCTAATCTGCCCTAACCCACTAATATGATCCAATTGAAATGAGATTCATAATGCCAGGCAATGAAAACAGGCAATGCCTACTTGGTGATCATAGTAAACAAGGAAAAAAGTGGCACCCATAGCTTCCCCACCCCCTACACTTTCACTCTTGGCACAGATAAATCATGGCATAGAAATCATTCCCCAACCCCCCAACCCCCTGATGAAATAGATGTCACCGCTCCACCAGGTAAGAAGTTAGGATTCATGTCTTTTCCGGGCACTGTGTTAAGAAATTTTCCCTCATTTAATCCTCACCTTAAGGCCTAAAGGTATATATTATTATCCACATTTTACAGATGAGAAAGCTAAAGTTCCTATAAATTAAATAATGACTTAAATCACACTTTTAGTTGAATAGAGAGATGCAATTCATACTTACTGCTCTAATTTAAAAACCTTCCCCATATGATTATATCACACCACTTCCAATTAGAATCAAGTCCGTTCCTTTCACATTCTGAGCTGTTTTGAATCTTTAGACACATGGCAAAAATATATTCTCTCTCTCATCCCTCCAAACACTAACACCACCAGAGTTGGCTGCCCATAATTATATTCATGAAAATAGTGTTGGCCAAGAGATCAGAACTGACATTATTGGGCACCTAACATGTGTTATTAACAGTACTAGACAAGGAAGAATACATTCTTGCATTTGTCCCTCACATCAGTGAAAGAGGTAAACATTGATGTCCCCATTAAATCCAGAGGAAATAGAGAGTCTAAGAGATTAAATGCATAATTTCTTGCATAAATTGATAGGTAATAAGTTGTGGGACCATAACACAAACCCAGGTCTATCTATACCCACAGTTCATGTCTTTTCTCCATTTCAGAGTTTTCCCATTCCCAGCTCCCCAGCTCATCTGTAGCCTTAGAAATAATAGCTCGAATTCCCAGTGCTTAAGGAAGCAGAACAGACCTGATTTTGATTCTATTTTGACATATTCTATTTCAAAATTCTTATATCATAGCAGGAAGTGTTTAGAAGAGTAAATCTTGTGATTATAAAATCAGTTATAATCAAACTTGCGTATCAGAAACTACAAATAATTAATATTGTTGTGGTTATTTTGTTACTGTCTAGAGTAGAATATTAGCTAGAAACCAAGAAAGTTATTTACAAATGCTAGTAGCATTTTTATATTATATACACAAATGCTGATATGTATATAAAATACTAATATATATAGAGAGAGAGAGTGGGAGGGAGAGTGAGAAGAGGGACGGAGGGAGGGACAAAGAGAAAGAGGGGGAGGGGGAAGGGAGAATGACAACTTCTACACAATGAAAAAGGATACTGCGGCTACTTCTTCATAACATGCAATGAATTCAAAGTGAGATAATTTGACATGCAACAGGGTTTATGAGAGGATGAATTTCTTTTAGAGGTAAGTATGTTAGAGATACAGAGAAATGAGAACATCAAGGATTTTTTCCCCTCTTCTTTGCATGAGCAAACTAATTGCTGTTTAAATTTTCTAAATCTAGTATCTTCCTGACTTGAAAATTTCCACCTGGAGGAAGTGTTTATGACCATCTTGTAAATCTCAACTTTTAAAAATTAATTCATGTACATTAAATCAGTAGATATTCTTCATCCACAGGGGAAAAAAAGATTAGGTTTGTAAATGGTCTTTCAAAGGTTCAGGGAGTTGAGTGTGTTCTAAAGTGAAAGCTGAGAAATATTTCTCCAAACATCTGAATCCTAAATTAAATAAAGCTGACAAAATTTACTAACATTCCTCTGAAAGACAAAATATAACAGCTCTGAGAAAAGCAGTCACTATTCTCCAGTAGTTTTTACTAAGAATGTCATTAGTTTCTAAGTTTTAACTAAGCCTAATCACATCCTTTTTTAAAAAAAGATTTTATTTATTTAAGAGAGAGAGAGTGAGAGAGAGCATGAGAGGGGAGAGGGTCAGAGGGAGAAGCAGGCTCCCTGCTGAGCTGGGAACCTGAAGCAGGACTCGATCCTGTGACTTGGGGATCATAACCTGAGCTGAAGACTGTTGCTTAACCAACTAAGCCACCCAGGCACCCAGCCTAATCATATCCTGCTGACATTTTTGCCCAATGAGGAAAATATTTGTGTGAGGAAAAACAATGTAGTTTTATGATTTAGTATGTAAGTCTGGAGTCAAACTACCTGGTTCCAATCTCACTTAACCAACTGTTTGATGTTGGGTGGCTTAATCTTCCTCAGCCTCAGTTTCTTCTGTTAAATATTCCTATGAAAACGTATTTTAGCATAGCACCTAGCAGACAAAATACCTTCTATATGTTACCTATGTTACTTAATGGGTATACTGAGTCATAGAATAATCTAGTGATATTTTGGTAGGCCATTTTAGAGCAATGTATTTTAAAGAAATAGTAAGAGTTAATGGGTTTAATAATAATTTTAGCATGTAGCCATGTTCCAATTACAAGTTGAAATATTTTCCATATTCTAACTTTCAATCATCATGATAATCTCTGAGGTAGATAATATTATCTTGGTTTTTAATTTGGAGGCAGGCACTGGCCCAGGGAACTTCAGTAATGTGCCCAAGAACATACAGTTGTTCCATGGTAGAGCCAGGATCTGAAGGGATGCATGGTTTAAAATGGATTCCAGCATCTCTGTACCTTATCACTATAGTACCTTGCCTCTCCTTTGATGCAGCTTAAATGCCCTGAAAAACTGTAATCTCTGCCCATACAAAAGAGGAGACAGGTAAGACAAAAATAGAATAGTGACCTCAAATCCTCTTTGGGAGCAGTTAAGAAATAATTGTGTGTGTGTGTGTGTGTGTGTGTGTGTGTGTGTGTGTGTGTGTATTCAGAGAGAGACCATGTTAAAAATTCCATACTCCCTCTGGCAATATAGAAAACAGTTTTATAAGATAACCACTACCAAGGAATGACCGAATTGGCCACATATGAAAATCGATCCCATTGTCATACAGTGTAGATGCTACATAAAGACCCAAAATAAAGTGATGCCCATTGGGCTGCAAGCAGAGAGGAGTGCTTTGAGGAAAATTCTACCAGCTATTGAGGAAAGGTTTCAGAGCAACAGGACCTTCCTTCAGAGCATGTCCCTAGCCCAGGGACTCGTTATGGAGTCTAGAATGCAATTGTAACAATTCATCCAAATTGATAAGGGGCAGAGAGACTTATCCACCTTAATCAAATCAAAAGTTCATAGTCAAAAAAAATGACCAGAATTCTTATATCAGCTCATTAATTCATTTTCTTCTTTGTAGGCAAGACATGGCAAGTGAAATTAATATCTAAATTTTACTTGCTAAGAAAAAATCAGAATATTCTCAACTGTAGAAGTTTTAAACTGTTGCCTTTTCCCTCAAGCGTTTTATCTCTCTTTATGTTCTTCAATTTCAACCAGACTAGCTCTTGTTTCACAGAAAAAATAAAGCCATCTGTTAGGACATCCCTCAACTATGCTACCTTTAAACATAAGATGTTGGCAAATCTTCAACTTAAAAAAAAAATCATTGCCTCCTATACACAAAATACTGAGGATATTGTGAAGAATAAGATACATGCCCCATCTTGGAGTATCAATTTATAGAGGAAGACAAAAATACATAGACAATTGCTAAGTATTGGTGGCAGTCATGTATTATTGTTGTGTAGAGGGGATTATGGAGCAAGATAGTGGGCTCACATAATTTTTTCATACTTCATTGACATTTGAGGGAAAGATGGTCCCTTCTATGAAAAGATCATCCTCTCATCTTTCCCCCTCCATGAACTTGTCCATCCACTCCTTCCTAGATCTTCAATCTCACTTTTCTCTATAGGCTTTAGGCAAGAACTTCTCCTCTTCATCTTTAAAAACCTTTCTATACTATTTCTCTATCACTGTACTACGCTACCTTGATCTTCTCCTCTTTCTCCAAACTCTTGAATAAATAGTCAATACTTATACACTTCCTCTTTCTCAACATCCCACCTCCACACATGCAGTCATACCTCTAGCTCCACCATTAAACCATAACCACTCTTCATAAAAGTCACCTATTGCATCCTATGGAGCACCTAGGTGGCTCAGTCAGTTAGGTGTCAGATTTGTGATTTCAACTCAGGTCATGACCTCATGGGTCAAGCCCTGCATCAGGCTCTGTGCTCAGCAGGGAGTCAGCTTAAAATTCTCTCCCTCTGCCATTCCCTCTGCTTGTGCTCACAAACTCACTCACTCTCTCTCTCTCTCTCAAATGAATACATAAATCTTTTTTTTTTTTTTTAAGTCACCTATAGCATCCTAAGTGTCTAAGAAACATGCCTAAGTGTAAGAATCTACTTCAGTTCTCATTCTGGTAGAGTTCCCTGTCACATGTGAAACTGTTGGCCCCTTCTTGAAACCCCTTCCTTCCCTGGCTCTGTTACGCTTGCTGTCTCTAGAACTTATTTCCCTGCAAATGTCTTGGGTAAGGAATTTAAATTCATTTTTGGTTTTCTACATGTACTCTTCTAACTCTATCTTCTTTCCTTTGGTGATTTTGTCTCCCAGGACTTTAGGTACCATCTGTACATTAGGGTCCCAGCAGGAAACATATGGCCCTCTCAACTGGAGTAATTTAGGAAATTTTAATTAGACTATTTACCATGGTATGGGCAGGCCCAAGTGAAACCAGCAAGGAATGGTTAGTACCCCAGGCTCATTTCCCTTGTACCTGAAAGGGTAAGGGGGCCCTGGGGGGAGTGGGGAGTCCTTACTGGAATCTATACAGTAGCAGCCTCAAGAGGGTCACTGGGCAAGAGCTGTGTTCTTTGGAAGAGGGATGCAGCTGGCCCATGGTGACCTGAAAGGACAGAAGTCATGCAGTAAAAATCCCAAACTCACTATCTTCCTGCCCTTCAATTTTTTGCTGGTGCCTCTAATTGTCTAGATCCAACTGGAAGCCAAAATGCAGCCATGGAATCCAAATAGGTAAGGATTTTAGAACACAAAGTTAGAGAATAAATGGAAATGGAAACTATCCAGCACAACTGCTTCCTCTCTGGGCCCTGACTGCTCAACTGATATCTATTTGTGTTATACCTATGTGTCTTAAGATTAATTTGCCCAATTATTCTGTTTGCCTTTACAACTTTTTTCCTTTAATGGCATAGCTATTTATTGTTACTCAACCGAAGACCATGGAGTATCCTTGACTCTTCTTTATTTCCCCCATTGAGGTCTGAAGAGTATCTCTCATAACTCGGGGCTTTCCCAATTTCATTTATTTAACCAATATTCTTATATTCTTTTTTGGACTTCCACAATGATTTTCCAATTCAACTCCCTATAACTATTCTTTTCACTACTGTTTTATACTCTTTACACTGCTGTCAGTTATCTTTCTAAAACACAGATAATTATGGTATTCCTTTGTGTAAAACCTCTAACAGATCTTTGTTGCCTTGGCATAAAATCTCAACTTCACACATGACTTACAAGGCACTAACCTATGCCTTTAGCATCATGAACTTGTTTATTCAACAAGTATGTCTTGAACACTAACTGTATGCCTGTCAAAAGATTAGATGCACAGCAAAGAATACAAACAAGAGATTGTGAACACTTATAGACTCTAGACTTCACTAGGAGTGATAAATGAATAAAAAGTTAAAAGCGACAATTACTAGATGATAATAGAGAAAAGTTTACTGGTGGGGGTTTGGGTATGAGAGAGGCTTAGGAAAGGGGATAATGTTAAAACTGAAATGTAGAATATGTTATCAGAGTAGATGTTATCAGAAGGAGTATGGAGATCTCAATATAGGAAAAAGCATATTCCCTTGTACATTAACATAAAAAAACTAGGCAGGTGTGGTGCAAGGAGGGTAAAGGGCAAAAACAATGGTTTTCAAAATTGTGCATTTAAAATGTGTGTTTTCACTGTATGAAAATTGTGGGCAATTTTTAAAATTAAATGGTAATTTGGGGGTGATGAAAGAAGTCTATGTTTTGACTGGGGTGTATATATTTGTCTAAACTGTAGACTAAAAACCTGTATTTTTTTGGTATATAAATCATATAGTAGATTTAAAAATTATTTTAACTCCAGTTAATTAACATACAGTGTAATATTAATCTCAGGTGTACAATATAGTGATTCAACATTTTTATAAATCACCCAGTGCTCATCATGACAAATGTCCACCTTAATCCCCATCCCCTCTTTCACTCACCCCCTCACCCACCTCCCCTCTGGTAACCATTAATTTTTTCCCTATAGTTAAGAGTCTGATTCTTGGTTTGCCTCTCTCTCTCTCTTTTTTAACCCCTTGCTCACTTTTTAAAAAGGATAACCTTGAAATCAAAAGACCTGTCTCTGTCCCTTGTTAGTCTTATAATATTAAAAAGGTTATTTATCTTCTCTAATTGTCCTGATCTGAAATGACATTACCTGCCCAAGAGGGCTGCAAAGGACCCTTTTTGGTGCTTACCATGTAGCATGTAATTAATAAATGAGATCTATTAATTGGAATGTACATAGAGTTTATCAGGAGATAGAAGAAAGAAATGAAACTGCAAAATAAGCAAGAACTTCTCAAGGACAATTGTGTTTGCATTTGTTTTTTAAATCACCTTGGTTTGAGTATGGAAAACTGGAACAGAGACACATTATTGCAGGAATTTCATTAGGAGACTAGTGGAGTAAAGAAAGAAAGGAATCTAGGACCAAATGGCTTCACTGGTGTATTTTACCAAATATTCAAACATTTAACACCTATATTTCTCAAACTCATCCAAAAAATTGAAGAAGAGGGAACATTTCCAAACTCATTTCATGAGGTCAACATTATCCTTGTATCAAAACCAGAAAAGGACACCATGAAAAGGAAAATTACAGGTCAATATCACTAACAATCATTATACAAAAACTCTTAGCAAAATATGATCAAGCCAAATTCAACAGTACATTAAAAGATCATACATTATGGTCAAATGGTATTTATTTCAGCAATGTAAGGATGATTCAACATCTGCAAATCAATCGATGTGATACAGCACATTAACAAAATGAAGGACAGAAATCATATGATCATCTCAATAGATGCAGAAAAAGCATTTGATAAAAATCAACAACCACTTATGATAAAAAACACTCAACAAAGTGGGTACAGAGAGAATACACCTAAACATAATAAAGTCCATGTATGACAAACTCATAGCTAACATCATATTCAATGGTAAAAAGTTGAAAGTTTTTACTCTGAGATCAAGAGCAAGACAAGGATGCCCACTTTTGTCACTTTTATTCAACATGGTACTGGAGTCCTAGCCAGAACATTGAGCAAGAAAAAGGAATATAAGGCATTCAAATTGGTAAGAAAAAAAGAAAACTGTCACTATTTGCAGGTGACATGACATATATAGGAACCCCGAAAGATTCCATCAAAAAATGAAGAAAATAATCCCACAATTTACAATTCACAATTTACAATTGTGTCAAAAAGAATAAAATACCTAGGAATAAATTTAACCAAGGAGCTGAAAGACCTATATACTGAAAACTATAAGACACTGATAAGAGAAATTGAAGAATACACATAGAAATGGAAAGATACTCAGTACTTATGAATTAAAAGATTAATAATGTTAAAATGTCCATACTATCCAAAGCAACCTATAGATTCAATGCAATTGCTGCTAAAGTTCCAATGGCATTTTTCACAAAACTAGAACAAATAATTCTAAAATTTGTATGGAACCACCAAAGATTCCAAAGCAGCAATATTGGGGGAAAAAAAATACAAACTGGAGGTTTCATGTACCCTGATTTCAAACTACATTACAAAGATATAGAAGTCAAAACAGTATGGTATTGGCAACAGACACACAGATCAATGGAATAAAACTGAGAACCCAGATTTAAGCCTACACATATATGGACAACTTATGACAAAGGAGTCAAGAACATACAATGGGGAGAGACTGTCTTTTCCTTTTTGGGAAAATGGTGCTGGGAAAACCGTATAGTCACTTGTGAAAGAAAGAAATTGGACCACTATCTTATACCATACACAAAAATTAACTCAAAATGGAATTAAAGACTTGAATGTTAGACTTGAAACCATAAAATACCTAGAAGAAAACAGAGATGCTAAGCTCCTTGACATTGGTTTTAGAGGTATTTTTGTGGATCTGACTCCAAAGGCAAAGGAACCAAAAGCAAAAGTAAACAAATGGGATTACATCAAACTAAAAGTCTTCTGCATAGTAAAAGAAACCATTAGCAAAACAAAAAGGCAACTGAGTGAACAGGAGAAGAGTTTTGTAGATCATATATCTGCTAAGGGATTAATATCTAAAATATATAAAGAACTCATACAACTCAACAACAATAACAAAAAATTGTCTAATTTAAAAATTGGTATAGGACCTGAATAGACATTTTTCTAAAGAAGACATGCAGATGGCCAATAGGCACAGTAAAAAATATTCAACAGCACTAATTGTTAAGAAAATGTAAATCAAGGGGCACCTGGGTGGCTCAGTGGGTTAAAGCCTCTGCCTTCGGCTCAGGTCGTGAGCCCCGTATCAGGCTCTCTGCTCGGCGGGGAGCCTGCTTCCCTTCCTCTCTGCCTACTTGTGATCTCTGTCTGTCAAATAAATAAGTAAAATCTTTAAAAAAAAAAAAAAAGAAAATGTAAATCAAACCACAATGAGATATCACCTCACACAGTTAGACTGGCTGTTAGCAAAATGACAACACTGCAACAATGACAACAACAGCAACAAAAACACCAAGAAACAGCAAGTGTTGGAAACGATATGGAGAAAGGGAACCCTTATACACTACTGGTGGGAATGTAAATTGGTACAGCCAGTGTGGAAAACAGTATGGAGAATCTTCAAAAGATTAAGATGTAGAACTACCCTATGATCCAGCTATTCCAATCTGGCTATTTATCTGAAGAATGTAAAAACAAAGATTCAAAAAAATACATGCACCCCTATGTTCATCACAGTGTTATTTACATAGCCAAGATATAGAAATAACTAAATGTCATAATGGATGAATGGATAAAGAAGATGTTATATATATGTATGTGTATATTTACATATATATAATGGAATATTACTCAGCCATAAAAAAGAATGAAATCTTACCATTTGTGATAGCATGGATGGACCTAAAGAATATTATGCTATGTGAAATATATCAGATAGTCAGACAGAGAAAGACAAATACCACCTGATTTTACTTATATGTGGAATCATTAAAAAACAAACAAAACAAAACAAAAACGAACTCATAGATATAGACAACAGATTGGTGGTTGCCAGAGGGGAAGGGGGGGTGAGGGATGGCAAAAGGATGAAGGGGGTTGATTGACTGTTGATAGATGGTAACTACATTTCAGTGGTGACCACTTCGTAGATCATGCAGAAGTTGAATTACAATGTTGTACACCAAACCATAGGTTATATAACAATTTTACCTCAAAAGATAATGAAAGAAAGGACCTATATAGTGACAGTAGCATATTCCTCTGTGATAGGTAGCACTTGGGATCGGCTATTACCAAGGAAGGATGGAAAGGATGGATGGTAGCCAGTGCCATTTCCAAGAAAGGAAGCATATCTAAAGGAACATGAAAATGAGCTTCATTTTTAAAAAAGTCATGTTTGAGATGCCTTCAGAATTTCAAGATATGTGGGGTGCAGAAACGGCAACATGCTTCTGGGCCCCCCAAATCCAGGCAAGAGGAGTTATTATACATTGGACAAGACTGAAATAAGCATTAATCTCCAAGAGAGAACCAAAGAGGGATTAGTCATTTGTGTAAATGAAGAAATCCAAGAAAGTACTGGTGCTTTTAAGTCTGAAGAATTACAGAAATAGCTAAAAGTTAATTCAGGTCATCTGCTTATAAATTTATACTTCCTTGGGAAAACAAACAGAGATTTTAATTGCAACCAAGGAACTTTACATCTAGTTACTTTTCTGTCTGTCTTTAGAAATGAAGAAAATCTGTGTGGTACCTAAAAAAGAGCAGTCTGTTAAAAATATATATATATATGTATATGTGTGTGTGTGTGTGTGTATACACACACATATATATCTATTACTATCTAATATGTATATCACTGGGGTAGAAATCTGATTCCATTAAATATTAGGATCATCCAACTAATTCTTTCATCTGAGTTCTTTTGACTTCAAAGTCTAGTCTCATAAATATTAGTTTAGACTGCTTTCTTGGGGGATCATTTCTAATGTATTGCTGATGATGGCTTGGGAAACACCCAAATGCAGTAGGGGGACTAGGATGTAACCTCTAGTTCTATGTGGATGCTTCTAAAGATAAGGGGGTCATGTTAGTCTACGTCCTCTAAGAAAACAGATGCAGGATAGGATTTGACATGCAGGAGTTTTATCCGGGTAAACATCAGTGAGGGGAAGAGCGGAAAGAGTAGGAGAAGGTTGGGAAATCTATCTGACTTCTGAAGAGAAAAGGAAGGAAGGAAGATAGTGATGTCTCTAAAGGGATCGTTTGGTGGCATTCCCTGTGTCTATCAGATAGCTGAGATCTTTAGGGTGTTTATTAACCCAGCGAGTGTGATGACAATTACACAGTGAGTGGGATAATTATGTATTTAAGAGAGATTTCGTATAGATATAAAAGGAAATCATTAGGTTCTTAGATGAGACGGAAAGAACCTATGGTCCAAGTTGTGGGGTTACAAATGGAGATTTTAAAAGTTATGCCTCAGTTATCCTGTGGGTCTGATTAAGGAACACAACCCTATCTTTGAAGTCCCAAGAAAATCAGCATGTCAATCAAATATCTATAAATCATATGTGACTGACAGGAGATTGCCATGTGATTTAAGGACTTTGTGTTTGCATTCATTTTACAAAGTGAAATAGGTTTTAAATATTTTATTTATTTTTTTTTTTTTAAAAAGATTTTTATTTATTTATTTAACAGGCAGAGATCACAAGCAGGCAGAGAGGCAGGCAGAGAGAGAAGGAGGAGAAGCAGGCTCCCTGCTGAGCAGAGAGCCTGACACGGGGCTCCATCCCAGGACCCTGGGATCACGTCCTGAACCGAAGACAGAGGCTTTAACCCACTGAGCCACCCAGGTGCCCCTAAATATTTTATTTAAAAATAATTTCAAATTTACCAAAACGTTACAAAACAAAAATAGTATAAAATGAAGAGGGCAAAAAATACCCATATACATTATATCTAGATTCACCTACTATTGAATTTTATTCCATTTTGATTTGTCATTTACTCTCCATTCTTGATTTATTTTTTCTAGCTCACTTGGGGGTATATATTTATATATATATATACATGTATTATATATACATATATACACATATATGTACATATATATTCTATCTATATAATATCTAAAAATGTTTTCTATACAAAATATAATCCATCATTTGTATTCTAATTTTGTGAGTTCATTCAATAATGTTCTTTTTTGTACTTCTTCCCCTCCTTCCCCATACCCCAACACAAGATCCAGTCTTTTCAGGTATTGCTTTGAGGTGCCATGTCTCTTTAGCCTTTTTTAAATTGCAGCATGAAATACTTTTTTTGATGGGTTAAAAACCTTATTGAAGAAAATAAACTTTGAGAGTGGGGGCTTGGTCGGTCCTATATGTTACTTAGACACGTAGCCCAGAACAGTGCCTCATGCATGGTAGCACTCAGTAAATATGTGATAAATGAATGAATGAGTTTTGGGGAATGTCTGTATTTTCCTAAGAGGAGCTGGCATAAATGAGCTACACTGAGCTTTGCATTTTAAGAGCATTTAAATGTTTTTTAAAGTTTTATACAAATAGTTCTAGTGTTATTTTATAGAATTATATTGTGTTTGTGCGTGCGTGTGTGTGTGTGTATGCACATGTGTGCAGAGCTTAACTGTACCTTAAGACCCCACCTCTGTTACTCCCTGCCCACACCATTACCTTTAATCCCTTCTCATCTCTGTGCCAACTTGAGCCTTTTAGTTCTGCTTGAAAGTGAAATGAAAACCCAAGCTCTTCTGGCACGAAGATTGGCATCCAGTATGACTGTCCTCTGGGCAATGCAAAACATTTGCTCCCAATGCAGGACTGTAATGCATCTGAATGTTCAGATCTAACCAGTAGCCACCTTTAAAAAAAACTGCACGCTGACTCCAGTGTCAACATGTTGACTGACAGAATGCCCACATGGTAGGAGGCTTACTGACATGATTTCAATCATAGCTCTGTGAATGGAATGCCCAGGAAAGCTGCCCATCAGTCAAGTCACAGAAACCTCTGCCTCGTTCCAGAGGATCCATTGCATCATTCTCACACATTGTCAGAACAGCAGCTCACAGCTGGAACTGAAGGACCACCCTGTCTTGTGCTGGTTAGGCCAAGGACCTCGTTCAAGGACTCGCCCTGCAAGAGTTCATCTCCTAACTTCAGAAACCTGCTGTTCTACTCTTAATAAGAAATTAAGGTCAAAACTGCCAAGTGTTGATAAGAATATCTTGGCTCATGATTGTAACATAAAGTGAACAGAGTGGGACTCAAGTTGTATAAACAGTTTGATTTTATCTATGAAAAAGAAAACTTTGTAGAAAAATGACAGGAAGAAATAATGCCAACATGGTTACAGTCATGGCTTCCAAGTGATAGGACTGAGGATAATTTATAGTATCTGATCTTGTGTTGTTGGCTACAAGGAGCATATGTTTCTTTGATGATCATGAAAAGAGAAATTAAGTATAAAAAAGATGTATTTTTACAGCTCACATTTAAAAGTAAAATCTAAAGAAACTGGTTGAAGTTCTAAGCCATATTGTATCTCAGTTTCCCCATATGCCAAGTAGGTATGAGAATGCCAGTTATAGATTCTCTGATGGCAATACGTTAGATAAGCATGTAATATGCTTTCATTTGCTTGACATGAAGGAGCCTATTATTATTATAACAATCTTTATATTTATCTCAGAAGGAACTCCTTCCCCTAACTCTCCTTCGATCAATCATGGAGAAGGAAAGGGTTATAAATCCTGACTGGCATTTTGCCTGCTCTTTTGAAAGTCTAACCCAGTAGGATGGCAAAAGAGAGTAATTTTTTAAATGAAAAAACTTAGAGCTAATCTCCACCTGACATGCACTTCCCACTCCAGCTTACGTTGAAAGAAGTGCTTATTAAGGACAGACTTGATTCCTTGCCTCTCATTCTTCTTTCTACAAGAGAAACCCTCTACTTCACCAGCATAGTCCCTTTCAATTCCTGAATTTATAAATGTGAGAAAACCTTCAGAACATGATATATTCTTGCAGAATGGTCTGTGGGACAAGAAGAGTGATTGACAACTGCAGAAATTACATCTGAGGTTTAGTCCTGCAGGAAAAGGGGATACAAATTGCCTGCAAATTATCCACAAGTCCCTGATGAGCCTGAGGAGAAAATTTAAGAGGCTTCAGTCTTTCTTCAACAAACATGTTCACGTGTCTCCCTTTACTATAACGCACAAACACCCAAGAGAAATTGTCCCTGTGAAAACACTATTTTCTATTTTATCCTTGTCAAATGTGCTAATAGTAAATGTGTAAATGCCAATTAATAGTCTTTACCCTGTGCCAATAGTGTTCCATGTATGATTCAGAACAGAAGAGGTATATAAAATCTGACTGATTGGGTTTATAATTTAAAGAAGAAATCAGGTTTTATGCCGTAAAAACACATGATGTTAATTTCATAGGGCATATAATGAAATAGCCTGTAAGGATTTGCCCTGCTGATCTTAATAAATATATACCACTTGAGCAGAACTAAATACACTAGAATAAAGGCAATAATAATGATGACTGATACAGGTTATACTTCTACTTAAGAGTATATGAAAGTGAGATGTCCTAGAATTTGCACCTACCCAGCTTACGATGGTGGCTTTCGAAGGCTCTACTACAGTACTACTCACAACGTGATCAGCAAACCAGCGCAGGTCCTCAAAATGTTTCTCACAGGTTTTGCTCAGAAGAGTACAGAAATTGAGAGTAAGCATTTGGACCCTTTTATAGCAACTTGGTAGAGTAATTGTAAGTCTATTGACTCCTAATAACCAACTGGGGGCTTGCAGTTTGTATGATTTGTCTTTTTAAATTTCTTTTTTGAGTAATTCATTTTTATCTTATTTTATAGAAGTATCTGTCCATGAAAAATTGGAGGAAAACTGAGCTCTCAAGGCAGACAGTGTGAGAAATACTCTTCTAAAATGTTGTAAAACAATCGATGAGATGAATAGAAAGCACCTCTTTAAGCCTTAGGTTTCTCCCCTGCAGAATGGATTTAATAATAGCAGTTAGATCTTGAAGGTGGATCTGAGAATTAAGGGAGGATAGATGTATGTAAAGTGCTTAGCATGGTGTCTGCATTTGGTAAGTGCCCTCGCACCCCACAACTGGCTCTTAGTATTACTGAATAACAAAGACTTCCAGAGATGCAATTCTGAATTATGTGTGCTCAGGACATCAGTTCTGTTTGTAACAGGTCTTCAGGGGATACCCCCACCAACACACAAGCTCCTTCTGGAATCTACCTACCTCGTTTGACAAACTAGGAGTTCATCCACGTGAAACAACCAAACACTTGGGTTTGGGTCTTCTCTGACTCTTCAAGGTAACTGCTTCACCATCATGGTGTGGAATGTCCTTCAGTATTTTTCCTTTTGTTTTCCTCAAGTCATTAAGTTGACTAATTTCTGCAAGCCTCAACAACTGATTTATTTTGATCTTTATTGTCTACTAAATGCTTGCAGAATGTTGGGACCAGGATAAAATGACCTGTCGCTCATGGATGGCAAGTAAGGAAATGTAAACTTTGCTTTCAAAAGATGCATCACTTTAGGTGGTACTTCATAGGGCAAAGAGAACAATATGCAATCTCTTCTATCCAAAGAGGCCAAACAATTTTTTCTAGAGTATGTTTGGCAAAATGTCAAAATTGAAGGTCGCTGCTTCTTCAGCAGGCACTGCTGGTGCCCAAAGAAAGTAGCCTGCTAGTTCAGGGCATAAATGCTAATTAAGGGTAGTTCAATCAAAGAGTTTTTCCTTTTTGAATTACAGTACACTGTGATGGAGGCCCTACAGTCAGACTAGCTTAGATCCAAATCATGGTTCTGGGGCTTAACTGGTAATTCCTTTACTCACTTTGAGCCTCAGTTTCCTAACCTATAAATTAGGAACTGAAGGGATAAGGTCTGAGCATCATAGTGCTGAAATAGTATTAACTCCCTTCCTTCTTCGGTTAGTAAACTTGAATTATTTTTCTTTAAAAATAAGCAATGAGATGACTTCAACAAGTTTCCATGAGTAGAATCAGATTTTAAAATATAATAAAATGTCAGTATTTATTTTTAAAAACATGCATTGGATTTGGCAGATTCAGTGAACAACAGACTGTTTAAAAATGCGACTGACTCTTTCCAAGGTCAAGCACCTTCAACTCCTTTTCACTCTGCCTAGAACTCTCTGCTCCAGCCAGAATAACTTTCCCATGCGCGTGACTTGGCTCATTCTTATTTTTAGTCCTTTGTGTTTAGCACTCTTCTTGAAATGACCTTCTGATGCCTCCCTGCCAAACCCCACACTCCTTTACAATTGTTCACCATTCACGTGTCCAGGAATTGGCAGAAAGAAATCTGGTCAGGCCATTTACTCCAGCCCATCTTTCAGGGCTGGAGGTTTTTTGAGGGAGCTGTACTACTCCTCACTTTGACACATTTTCTTGCTATGATTTCATACATATTTTCATATCTGTAGATTCTTTTTCCCTACCAGAACTATAGAGTTCCATTTCTTCGGGTTATGGTGAGGACGGTCAGAATCAGAAAGGCTGTCACTGGGTCAAGACCACATAATTTATGACTGATTTGAAACAGGTAGCTAGTTCTTTGTGTTTTCAGTTTGGTATTGTTTTCACTTCACAACCTACTTCACTTAGTGGGTGGTTGGTATCATTGACTGAGAAACGGTAGGGGAACTTCAGAGATGGAAAGGCTGCGCTCGAAGGAATATGGCAGCTGAGGGGCATGGAGTGTGATGTGAGAGATGGGACAGAAGGGAGGAGAGCAGGGGAAGGGAGGGAAGAAAGGAGACTCAAAGGATTAATTGTCTTAATTTGAGCATTTCATGCAAAATATAAATAAATAAAAAACACCTAAACACCATCACACCCTCTACATTTCGGCTTTGCTTCTATTTTGTGCTTAATAAACAACGCTACTGTCACTGCCAATGAAAACAACAACATAACTGTGCTTTTCCCTTGGCGCTAACTCTAAATAATCTACTGGATTTGGGTCAAAATTGTAAACTGCCAGCATGTTAAAAATAAAAGCCAGAAAAACAAACCTAGCTTTTTCCTGAACCATCGTGAGGGTGAATGCAGGACAAGAGCCAGAGAGAAGAGTTACCATAAAAAATAACTAGTGCAAACATTCTTGAACTGATGTTTTCTATAAAAATCTGTTGGCTGTGAATTGCAAAGAGTGGAGTGGAAAAGGAGAAAGGAATGGGGGATCAAGTGGTATCTGCTTATCGTCAACTAGCTTTCATGTAAAAGTCACGGCAGGGTCAGCAACAAACTAGCCAGGTGGCAACTCCAGGCCATGCTGCCATAAATAAATAGTTATGTACTAATGTCACACAACCAGCACTAGATGCAAAGCATATGGGGGAAAAACATTCTGATGTAATTATTAAAAACAAAAACAAAACTAAACTAAACTAGGGTGGCTGAATTCAGGATTCACTGCTGATACTGGATTTTGAGATGCCTGGGAAAATAAAGTGGTGAAATTTTTTTAAAGCCTGGACTAAAAGGTTCTTTGAAATGTAGATTGTTCCCTTCAAAAAAAAATCCTTAACCTTTGGCCTAAGAGAGTGTTAGTTTTTGGTGTAGTAATTAAGCATTGAGAGTTGGCAAAGACCACGTACCCTGGAACCAAATTTCTAGAGTTTAAACTCTACCCCTGTTGCTTACTTGTTCTCATGACCTCTGGGAAAACTACCTAACCTTTCCATGCCCCAGTTTATTCACTCTGCACAAAAGGGAGGAGGAGGATGATAACGGAGATAGTACCTGCTTCATAGGAAATTATGAAGATTAAGTGAGTCAGTGTGTGCAGAACAAACAATAAGTGGTCAACAACCACATCCATGTGACCTATCATTGTCAAGTGGTCTTACAGAGGCTATTCAACTTACACAGAATATCTGCCCAACACTATGCTAAGGAATCTATCTGTTCCTTGAACTAAGTTACTTAATGCTAACTGTGGTCTTGCCAGCTCTTAATGCGTAATTACTACACCAAAAAGTAACACTCTTAGGCCATGTTTTACAGACAAAGGAACTAAGGCTTAGATGGATTAAGACATTTACCCAAGAAAGCATATCTAAGCTAAATTTCCAACCCAGGCCTTATTCCAGATTAAAAAAGAAAGAAAGAAAGAAAAAGAAATTACCACTTTAAAATGGAAACACCTTCTCTTTCCTAAAATGTCAAAATTTGAGAAGAAACACAACACATTGCCTTCTAAGAACCAGATTTAAAAAAAAATTTTTTTTTAATTTATTTGACAGAGAGAGATCAGAAGTAGGCAGAGAGGCAGGCAGAGAGAGGAGGAGGAAGCAGGCTCCCCGCTGAGCGGAGAGCCCGATGCGGGGACTCGATCCCAGGACCCCGAGATCCTGACCTGAGCCAAGGCAGAGGCTTAACCCACTGAGCCACCCAGGCGCCCCAAGCACCAGATTTTTAAGAAAAGCTTTTATTTATTTATTTGAGAGAGCGATAGCGTGCACCAGTTGTGGGGGGGGGGGGGGGGCAGAGGCAGAGAGGGAGGGAGAAGCAGACTCCACGCTGAGCAGAAAGCCAATGTGGGGCTCCAACCCAGGACCCCCATATCATGACCTGAGCTGAAGGCTCCTGTTTAACCAACTGAGCCACTCAGGAAACCGAATCTGTAAAAAAAAAAACCAGATTTTTAAAAAGGGATTAAAGGACTGATGTCCTAATACATTGCCTCAGGAGGGCTGAGATCTGTTACCCCAATTACTGTTAAAAACAGTAATTCATTCAATGACTCATTTCTCCAAACATTTCTTGAGCGCCTACCATTTTCTGAGAGGTCAAGATACAAAAAGAGCAAGAACTGGATTCAGTCAGTAAGCACCTAACTCTGGGGAGTGAGAGAGAGATGCTTTCCTGCGGGCTGTTTGATGAGGTCGCATTTGTTTTCTATTGTTTCCCAAAATAACCAAAAGTGCCTTCCACGCGAGCTGCAGAAGTTGCCGGACTTCTCAGCACAAGCCAGGCTGTACGTCTACAGCTGTCCCAGTGGGGATTACCTGTCCGGCTCCTGCTCACAGAGTGCGGAGAGACCTCGGAGAAGACGACATTCTTTGCTGGCCTCCGATTGGACCCGAGCTAAAACGGCGCGTTTGGAAGCGTATTCAAATCGCGCGCCCAAGCCGTCCCTTTCTGGGGCTCAAGCTTAAGGGTCGTGGGACGTTTTTGTGCTCTGCTGCCCGGTTGTGCGCTAGCGCTCCCTGACTGCCGGTAGCTGGGAGAGTATGAATTCCGCGAACAGACTAGGTTGGCCCCAGGTGAACGCAGCCCCGACACCACAGTCCGCAGAGATTTAGGCACCACCTCTGCGGACTGCAGCTCCTTCCTTGTTGTTTTGCCCTTAACTATCATGGCGGCTGGTTGCCTTCGGCCGGGCCCACTGCGGCTGCTCAGAAAGCCAAGGTAGGGCAATCGGGTCTATAGCCCGCCCTCCGCCGCCGAGCTCCGGGTTGAAGCCTAAGCTGTGCAGTTAGTGGTGAAGGGGGTATAGGAACAAGCCAAAAAAGATTAGGACCCAGCGCCTTGCCGCTGTCTGCCCACCCCTCGTCTTCCGGCACCAAGGCTGCTGGAGCCCAGGGCGTGTTTTCCTTGTCCCCGCCACTTTACCGTCCCTGGCCCAACATGATACTGACCAAAGCCCAGTACGACGAGATAGCCCAGTGCCTAGTGTCTGTGCCGCCTACCAGGCAGAGCCTGAGGAAGCTGAAGCAGAGGTTCCCCAGGTAAGTGTCCGTCTCTCCACTCGCACAGCCCTTTGCCGGCAGCAGCTGTGCCTGGGCATTCCCGCCAGCGCTTAGGAGCCACGTGTCACCCATGAGCGGGGAGGAACAGGAGTGTCTGGTGTTGGGTGATCAAGGATGTGAAAAGCTTTCTTCTTTCACCTCTCTTCCACAGGAGACTCTTAAACGGATGAATCCCTGTCAGCTTCCCAAGGCCTTGAAATTAAATTCAAGTCCACAAACGTTTATTGAAAACTTGGTGCCTTCTAGGTGATGGCTGCACATGATAGGTGCTTCATAAAATGTCTGGTGAATTGACAGATACCAAGAATGAATGATAGGTGGCAGAGCCTTCCCAAAGTGGAAATACAAAATGGAAGACCCTTTTCCATTGGCCCCGGGAAACAAACAAGAGATCACAGGCCTAAAGGGGCCTCCTACTGTTCAACTTTGACTCTCTAAAGCCATTAAGTGATCTCCGGGATTCTCAGTGCAGTCAGAGACTGGAGCCCTAGGGATTCCACTCTTGGGTTAAGATTGGCCATTTTAACAACCATATTATACCCACTCCAGCTGTATTTCATACTTCCCACCCCTGCACAGATTATCACCAAAGACATGTTTTCTTGAAGAAAGAGATTATTGGATAATTGATATTAATAAAGTACAAAATGAAGAGTAAAAGTCTTTTATGACCTCAATTTTTTTGAAGGAGTCAGTTTTCCTCATCTATAAAATGTTTTTTAGTATTATCCAGATATAATTAAAGGCAATATTTTTCCTTTTATAGTTTGTAAGACTTTTTATCAGACTTGTTAACAAGGAATAAAATTGACAAACTGGGATTTAATTTTCTTTCATTAACTCTTGCCAACTCTTCCAATGAGCAGTGAAATGGGGGAAAGCTGGTTGGCTGAGAGAATAGGTAGATTTTTCTGGGCAACTTGAAGATGGAGCATACACTTAGATCTTCTGCTCTTGTTATGTTCTCATATTGCTACTGTATTTTTCTTCTCTTTTCGCCTCCCTTTTCCTCTCCTCTTCTACCACACTTCTTTCTCTTTATCAATTTTCTTTGTCTTTCTGTTGTTCCCTCCTCTCCATAAGAAGTAACCTTCCCATATACTTATGGAGGACTTAGAAAGTATACTAATGAAGGATGCCCTTTGCTTGGGGTGCCATGCTCTCTCGCCTATTCTCTTATGTGCTATTTTTTACCCCCATATTCATGACATGGCCAAATATTTTTCAGTTTTCCCAAATACCATTCAGAGAATAACTAACTCTTCTTCCACTGGAAACTTTACAGTCTGTACTACTACTCTGCAAAAGATGAGATTAAAGGGTCATTTAGCAGCATGAGTGGAAATTCTATTAATAGTGTGATTTTTGGAGTTGACTTCACAGTTTTCATTATGGCACTGTTTTATAACAGGTGGTTGTTGCAAAGGCCTTGAACAATCTTTAGATTTGATAGTTCATTTTACTAGAGTCAGTCAGGTAAGGACCTCATAGATAATTTCTGGTGGTTCAAATAGGTTAAGTGACTTGTCAGAATGCCTTTAGTCAAAAAACAAAACAATGTCAAATACAGGTTTCTTGACTTCAGTTCAGAATTCTATACTAAGCTGCCTTGATTAGTCTTCATATTAATAGTAATAACAGTGATAAATATTTTTTGGTGGTATTCACATACACTAAGTCCTAAAAAAAAATCAAAGTACTGAAATGGTTTTGTTTTTGTTTTTAAGATTTTATTTATTTGAGAGAGAGAGCACATGTGCAGGAACGGGTGTGAGAGGAGCAGAGGGAGTGTGAGAAAGAGAGAGAGAATCCCAAGCAGACTGCACCTTGCCCAGTGCTGAACCTAATGCAGGGCTTGATCTCCCCACCCCAAGATCATGACTGGAACTGAAATCAAGAATCAGAGGCTTAACAGACTGAGCCACCCAGGACCCCAGTACAGAAATGTTTTTTAGAAGTTGCTAAAAATTTTATTTTCCTGATTTTAAAAGTTGTGCATGCTCAGTAAAGAAAACAAAAATTACTCATAGTTGCATGCCCAGAAAATTTCTTTTAATATTTTATATATTTCTTTGTGGTCTTTTTTTCACTGTAATGCTGTCCTTATTAATATAGTTTGTAGGTCTTCCTGTTATTTTTTTTATTATTGTTTTATTTATTTATTTTGACAGAGATCACAAGTAGGCAGAGAGGCAGGCAGAGAGAGAGGGAGAAGCAGGCTCCCCGCTGAGCAGAGAGCCCGATGATTCAATGATTCTGGGCTCGATCCCAGGACCCTGAGACCATGACCTGAGCTGAAGGCAGAGGCTTTAACCCACTGAGCCACCCAGGCACCCCAGGTCTTCCTATTCTTACTTAACATATTGTGAGCATTTCTCATGAAACTCTTCACAATTTCTTTCAAATAAATAATATCACTTTCTACATGTGCCATCCACTTCTTTATTATTGGACATCAAAAGTTTGTTATTTAAATTTTCTGATGTATTTGGTATATAATGCCAGGTCTTCTGCTTATTTTCTTTAGATTCACAGATGCTGGGTGTGACTATATCAGTAGTTTTTAAACTTTTTGGTTTTCAGATCTGTTTATACTCTGAATAAGCCTCAAAGAGCCCAAAGAACTTTTGTTTATGTAGACTACATCTGTTGTTATTCACCAAAATGTAAATTAAAATTGGAAAATTTTTTAAAAATCTTATTTATTTTAAAATTACAGTAATAAACCCATTTTGTGTTATATTTTTCTGATTAATAACCTTCATTTCAAAAATGTAGTGAGAAAATGGCATTGTTTTACATTTTTGCAGATCTCTTTAGTGACTGTTTTAAATAGAAGGAAGACATCTGCTGTATTCAACCTGTTGTAATGTTATTTTGATTAAAGAGCATGAAGAAACTCTAGCCTCAGACAGATGTAGTTGAAAAAGAGAATAATTTAATAGGCTTTTTAGATAATTGTGGATATTTTTGTTATTACATAAAACCTAACAAGTGGTATTTTCTCAAAGGTTAATTGCAAAGTAGAATGTGAAACCATATCATGGAGCTTTTCACTCTGTTATATTACAGTCCACTAGCCTGTCTTGAACTTTGAGTGGATCTTTCACCCATTCGTGATTTTTATCATCCGTGCATTGTTTGTTTACAAAATGTTGGTTGTGAGTTATATGGATCTTCCAAATGTTGTCACCTTTCATTTTACAGTATCAAAAAATCACATTCGTTAATATCCCCACAGATCTCATCAGAAAAATATGTAAGATTTGAAGCTGTCAAGCTTATGGTGATGGGTACAGAGTTTTCCAATATTTGAATTTTCCCTTGAAAGCTCAAATTTTATCATTGCAACAAATATTATCACTTGTTTTCTTTGAAGTGACAGGCTCACATTGTTTATTTTTGAGAAAATGTCTTCCAGACACCCAAATCTAAATAATTATACTTTATTCATTGCTCATTCAAGTAAAATGTGGTGTCCCATGGAAAAAGTGGCTGGTTCAGCAATCATGTAAGTAGCCTCCCTTGAGTCAGCCATCGGACTTGGATATGCAGTGGACGTGCTTTGTATTTGCTTCTGATTTTGTCCTATAGAGTGTTAAAAGGATGCATATTCAAAGGTTGAGATTTAATAAAGTTAATTAGTGAATCTTAAGATGTTCTTATTGTGAAACTGGACTTTTTTTTTCCCCCTGCAAGTATGTTGCAGTGAAATTTACAGTGACTTCCTAGAACAGTTTGCCTGGCCTTGATTTCTGAATAGGGGCTGGCAGGTTTTACCCATTATTATTTTTGTACTGTCCATGCAAATTTCACACAAAAGGCAAATCATGTCTTACTATTTCCGTAAAAATAGTTTTGACTTTGTAGACCCCTGAGAGGGTTTCAGGGACTCTAGGAGTCCATTGGAGTCCACTGACCACACTTTGACAACCATGAGCTATTTCAAATCAAAGGATATGTATGTTTTGAAGGGTTTTGGTGTATATTGACAAATTAGTATCAGAAAGATTATACTGAGGCACCTGGGTGGCTCAGTTGGCTAAGCATCCGACTCTTGATTTTAGCTCAGGTCATTGATCTCAGGGTTGTGAGAGAGCTCCCACCCTCCCTCTACTTCTCCCCCATCTCTCCCCTGCCTCTCTCTGTCTCAAAAAAAAAAAAAAAAAGATTATACTAATCCTGTTATTACCAGGGCATGGGGGCATGGGAGTATCTGTATCTACAACTTTGGCCAGCATTAAAGTGTCATTATTTAATCTTTAATATGATTGATCAAGATTGACATTTTGTAATTTGCATTTTTAATTATAATACATTGTGTATTTCCCCACTTGTTTAATGACCACTTATCTTTCTTCTTCTTGAATTACCTGCTTGCTGTCCTTTGTCTAATTTTATATTGGAGTGTTTGCTGTTATTGTTTATTGATGTTATTGTTTAGTGATCTGCATATGTTAAGGATGTTGATCCTTTACGTGTCATATCTGTTGCAGATGTTTTCCCAGTTGTTAGGTTTTAAATATTGTTCTATTTTTTTATTTTTTAAAATTCTTTTTAAAGATTTTATTTATTTATTTGAGAGAGCATAAATGGCAGCGGAGGTGTGGGTGGGGGAAGGCAGAGGAACAAGCAGACTCGCCACTGAATGAGGATCCCAGTGCTGGGCTAGATCCCAGGACCCTGAGATCATGATCTGAGCCGAAGGCAGACACATAACTGACTGAACCACCCAGGCACCCCTTGTTCTATTTTTTATATGCTTTAATAAACTTTAATTTTATGCTCTTTTTCCTGAAAAAGTCCTATCCTAAGACATGAAAACTAGATCTTCACCTAAATTTTCTTCTAGATTCTTTATGGCTTTCTTTCTTATTACTTATTTAATCTGTCTACCTGAAGTGTATTTTAGTATATGTTCAAAGGTAAAGATGTAGCTTAATCCCCTCCCCCACAAATGCTCACTGTGGCTTCTACTTGCTGGCATCCCTTATCCATGACTTCTTTGTTTTCACTGAAATTACAAATTTATGTCTCTACAAGTCACTATGTTGAGCCTGGGCAGTCCCCTTAACTACTCTGGTTTTATAATCCTTCGATTTAAAATGAAGGGCTAGCGCTTTATGATGTCTAGCATTGTACAACTTCAAAATTCACCCTCATTCTATTCTATTCTGTTCTTCAGTTTTACAGGTAATGGACCCTTTGGGCCCAGGAATATAGGGCATACTGTATTTAAGTACTTGCTGAGGATACATTCATTGATTTGCAGCTCCCAGCTTATTTTCTGGACCTCTTATTCAGGTAGAAGCCCCCAGTCCAATCAGATTATATTTTACATTTTATTTTCCTGCCTAAATACTACATATGTATCTAATTATATATGTGTGTGTGTGTGTGTGATTCTTAGAGAGTGCCAATATACCCTTCACACAGGTTCCCCTAGTGTTAACATCTGACATAACCATAATAAAATGATCAAAATCAGGAAATTAGTTTTAATGTAGTTTGGTTAATCTACAGGCCTGTTTTGAACTTTTGCTCATTTTTTCACTCACATCCCTTTTCTATTCCAGGATCACACATTAGAATTAGTTGTCATTTCTTAGGCTCCTCCATTCGGTAGCTGTTCCTTACCATTATTTTTTGTCTTTTATGATCTTGACAGTTTTAAAGGCTACCGGCCAATTACTTTGCAGAATGCCCCTAAGTTTGTTCTTGTTGTTTTCTCATTATTAGATTGAGGGTAAACATTTTAGAGAGAAAATACCCCAGAAATGCTGTTGTACCCTTCTCAGTACCTCATATCAGGGGGTGCATGACTTTATATGTCTTATTGCTGGTGAGGTTAACCTTATTCGCTTGATTAAAGTGTGGTGTCTGCCAAGTTTCTCCATTATAAAACTACTACTATTCCCTTTCCAATAATTACTTTGTGGGGATGTCCTTTGAGTCTATGCAAATATCATATCACACTGTTCTGTTGATACAAGCATCCATCAGTGGTTCTTGCTTGAAATTGTTATTACCGGTATTTGCCTAATGGTGATTTTCTATTTCTCTCGCTGAAATACTCTTTTAATATCATCTACCACTACCATTTCATGCGAAACAATCCATCCCACAGTCGGCTCATGATTTGCACTGGTACTTGCAGTTCATTCACCTCGCATGGCATTTGATCTGTAATAATTCACTGTGTGCTCACTATGTCTGCAGCACTATTTGAATATTTTTTAGAAAATAGATAGAATATTTTAGTAATTAATTTTGAATAACTGCAATCTGAGGAAAGACTTTAAGACACATCCGTCACTCTAAATTAGAATCACAGAATCCACAAGGGATTTGTGGAACATTTAGTACATGTATGTTTAGTCAAGTGGGTGTCTTTGAGGAGATATGCCTTGGTTGGAAATTCTTTTACTGGTAAACTAAGCCCTTTGGCACAAATTTCGTTTTTCCCTGAGTTCCCTTGTCATGCATTTGTTATTTGGTTGCTATTTATGCCTGTACTTAGGAGTCAGAAGTCTTGATACCTTACATCTCTAAGCAAATACTTGTCTTTACCTTACTATGTATCTTTTCCCTTAGGGATCCTGGCTCACTGTTTCCAAGAGTGCCTTCCCCATTCTTAAGTATGATTTTCTGTCTTGGCCCACAACATCTACTGTTTTCCCAGTCTTGGATCATAGTATAGACAACTGTTTACTCATATGAGGCTGTTCCTGGAGAAATTTCACAAGGAGTAGTTAAAAACTTGTTGGCTCATTTTTTTGAGATCTTCACCTACTTTTATCTGAGAACTACAGTTAGGGCTGGCTCTATTTTGTAGAGGTAGGGTAGAACTTAGTGGTACTTAATGGGTAGAACTTAGTGGTACTTAATGGTGGACCTACGGTCCAGTCTGGTTAGGAGTGGAGTAGCTAAGGGACGTGCTTGGGACAAACACAATTTTATTTAAGTTTTACATTTGTTCAGAGTAGTGTAGTTTAATTTGGTTCTGCTATTGACTACAGTTACCCTTTTTTGAATAATGTTACCTACCCCCCACCTCCAGTGATGCATTTTAAGCTATTCTCTTGTCGCATGGGGAGCCTTATATTTTATTGTTTTTTTGCTTCCTATAACCATTTGTTCTTGGGGAGTGACCTGGCTTTGCCACTTTTATCTAAATCACAGTTGCCTCATTTGTTTAAAAGAAGTGGGGGCGGGGGGAGACAGCCTCCATTGCTAAGAAGTAGAGGAAGTGAGATTCAAACCCAGGCAGAGTGTAGCTGCAACTCTGTGGATTGCCTCTCACCGTTCAGTTCCTTAAGTCTGTGGTGAGGATTAAATAAAATAAGGCATGTAAAACACTTAGCCTAGTGTAAACGTTCTGGTAAGTATTTAATGGATGGTAAATATGATTATTGTTATTATTAGAATTTAGTAGCTGGCCTACAGTAGAAGAAATGTCTGAGTATGAACCTTTTGAAACATAAAACAAAATTTTGCTTTGATACGGATCAGTTGATTGTATGGCTCTGAACACATGGATTTAATCTTTAGTTGAATATGGCCCAGACATCAGAAACTTGTCTTAGATCTTTCATAGTAATATATAATGTCATTTTAAAAAAAGGAAACCAAACTTTTGAACCCAGATGCACTGATTTTTAAGAAGTACAGTAGCACATTGCAGTGTATAATTAATAGTGATTTACTTAAATTGGAAGATTATTCCTATTCGCCTGTTCTCTCGGTTGAATTGGTAGTTAGTTCTCAATTTGTGGTCAATTTTCTATTTTTTGATAATGTTGTGGTGCACCTAAGTTCCAGAATAATGCGTGAGAATAGCCTGTAAAGGGAGAAAAAGTCAGTCAGCCTTTTATTGAGCTGGAAATTCTTTTGGTGGTTTTGCTGAGAAAACATAACTGATTTACATGACCTTCAGAAAATAGTAATTATATACTTAAAAATATACTAGGAGTATTTATGTATTGATCTTTAGGGCAAATTGGAAAAGAAATCTGCCTAAAAAGTGGCCTAAGAAAAGAATATGATTATTTCATGTATTTCCTTTGGTTATCTTTTAAAATATGATTTTTTTTATTTCATAAGATTTCAGGTTTTTATTTTATTGTTGCATTGTAGCCTAGCTTTAAAATTCTTCTGGAAGGTTATTTTATTAAGGATATGGCACCTTGTGCTTTGATCAGATACCTGTGCCTTTTGGGATTCGCATAGTCGCAAAAGTGAAATGACCTTGAATTTCTATGAAGGAGTATTTGGAGAAAACCTCAGATAATGTTATCTTGAGACGAACCTACATGCTGACTCTATTTCTTACTAGTTTGAGGAGAAAATTTTTATCTTATTAGATTATTGGCTTCATTTTAAAGTCTATATTCAGGCATCAAACTTTAGTCTACTAAGTAATAACTCATCTCAGAATGTTTATAGACACAATAAAGAGGAATTATATATCTCCCTAGGAGAAAAATGTTCAATTGATGTTTAGGGTGATAATATCTTAAAATTTGACTTTCAGCAAATGTTGACTGAATTTAACAGTATATTTTTATCACACCTTTTGTGCAGTTTTGCTATATTTGTTGAATTTTCCTTTGAAACAGAACCATCAATATACAGTACTTTCCCAGAGTAAGTGGGAAAAATGACCTTAACATATAAAAGTCATATACCAGTGTGAAAATCATATGAAAGATAGGTAAAGAATAAAAATAATTCCTTTATTTTCAGTTGGCTTTTTCCTGAAAGGAAATGTTTTCAAATGTTTAATTCAATGTATCCTTCTCCCTGCTGTCAGATTGCTTCTACCATGAGCTGGTACCCAGTGAACACAGTAAAGGTGTTGGGGTACAGCTTCTAACTGAATGACGAGTGTCCATTTCTCAGGGGAACAGAGCAGACAGCCATTTCCAGGATGGTTTCCTTGCTCCATGGGCTTTGAGACCAGCATGGAGCAGTCTGTGCCTTGTGTATTAAAGATAGTACCTAGCCGGTCAGAAGTCCAACCCTTTCATAGCCACTTTCAGGAACTAAATACTGCCTCTTTCTTTTCTTACCTGTTTCCTTCCATTCTGACCTTTCAGGAGGCATCTTGATATAATATATCAAAGAGTTAATAGCTCTTCTTCATAACTTAGAGCTTCCTTCTTGCCAGAGAACAGTGACACTATTGACATTATCATCTTTTTCAAGTGCTTTCCCTTGCATGAGGGCTGATCTTTTCTGTCCTTCTGGTTTCAGAACAGCACATAAAGTTTTTTTTGTTTGTTTTTTAACCTAAGTTTGGCATTCACATCATGATCTGATAAATACCTGAAATATCATTGATGGAGATATAATGATATATAATGGAGAGGTCTGCAATTTTCTATCCAAAGTAAATGTTAAAATATCTTTTTTCCCCTGTGTGTTTTCAATATTGAGATTCAGCTGCTAAATTGTTTGAAAACTTTTAAAGTTAGAGAAATAACTTCAAGAGCATGGAAATAAATATTTTGAGTCTGAGAAAGCAGTACAAGCAGAGGAAAAAGTAAGTGGGTTCATGTTTTTTGATACTGTCAAAAGTACTGAGTCTTTTCCTAACCAAGTGCTGGCCCCTGCTGATTGGAGTGATTCTGTATGAAGCTTGAGCTTTTTCTAAGGTTGTCCTGGGAGCAGTAGTGATATACAAGTTTAAAACTTAAAAATACATGGTGCATTGTCACCCTTCCCTCCCCCCCAACATAACTCATCTATTTCTCGTATATTTATTTTTATTATTGTTGGGACTTGTCCCTTGCTCCAGGATCAAGAAAGGATGAGATATAAACTCTAATCTTGTATTTATTCTGCTTTAGGAAATAGCACATCCTTTATATTTACAAGGGTTATCACTTCATGACTGTTGGAATCCCCAAATATGCAGCTAGCACTAGAGTGGATGGCAACGGTCTGAAGCTTTGTGATGCAGGTGTTTGGTTGAGCTCACTTAGTAGCTAATTGACGTGGTTTTCCCCAAATCAGGCTAGTGGTAGGAAAGATTCAGATTTATACTCGGCAAACTCCTGAATTATGTTTGTCATGAATATTTGTGGTCACTCTCAGATAGAGCTGGGGATGTTTAATCTAGGAATGCTGTGGGTACCCAACTTCAGTGCCAGGATGCTTAGAGACAGAGTGAAATCTCTTTGTGGTTTGTCACTCATGCCTGTGCCATACCTTAGCCTGCTGAGATTCTCTAACTTATAAGATGGTGTTTAAGACTAAAAGGGGAATAAGGCTCTTTGTAGGGGTAGCCTTCTTGGTAGATGGGACATGGCAGAGTAAAGCGTCACTTAAATGCATCTTCCTACAATCACATGTGAAATTAGACTGGCAATTTATTTTTTTTCTATTTTTTGCTTCTGTCTATAACTCTTCCAAGCTAATATCTTTTGTCAAGGTGTATTACACTGTTATTTGTTTTTACTGATAATATTGGTGGGGAAAGCTAATAAAATTTGAAATTAACTTACACTTCAAGCCCCATTTAGCAAAGATAGTAAATGGACTGGGAATGTGAGAGAGACTCTTCATGGGATAGCATTAAAAACCCCACAGAGGGGCACCTGGGTGGCTCAGTGGGTTAAAGCCTCTGCCTTCGGCTCTGGTCGTGATCCCAGGGTCCTGGGATCGAGCCCCACATCGGGCTCTCTGCTCAGCGGGGAGCCTGCTTCCTCCTCTGTCTCTCTCTGCCTGCCTCTCTGCCTACTTGTGATCTCTATCTGTCAAATAAATAAATAAAATCTTTAAAAAAAAAACCCCACAGACTCTTACAGTCTAGATGTAACAAATAGCTCAAAAACATCATTTCTTTTTTTTTTTTTAAGATTTTATTTATTTATTTGACAGAGAGAGAGATCACAAGTAGGCAGAGGCAGGCAAAGAGAGAGAGGGAAGCAGGCTCCCTGCTGAGCGGAGAGCCCGACTCGGGGCTTGATCTCCCAGGACCCTGAGATCATGGCCTGAGCCTAAGGCAGATGCTTAACCACTGAGCCATCCAGGTGCCCCACAAACATCATTTCTTAACTGGCGAAGTCAGCGGTATCTGGATTCTTATTTCCTGAGGCCAGCTAAAATACATATATAAAAATAAAATCCATCTCACCTTTACTTTGTAACATTTGGATTTTTATTTGCACCATGGTGGACATGTTGGAGACTCTTTGGTGCAAATCACAGAAGTTTCTCCAGAGGGACCTGCATACCTCTCTTATTATTTTAAATTCAGTGACTTCTGGAACGTTGGATTGAGAAACCAATTAGTGATCACCTAATCAAATCAGTTAATGTTGTAGATGCACCAAGGGAGCAGTGCCACCCAGTGATTTGGACAAAGTTACATAGCTGCAGGTAAAACTCTCCCTCTGTGCTCTTTAACTAGAGATCTCAGGTTCCTGTCTCTTGAGGGGCCAGGCAGGTACCAACAGGAATGAATGAATGAAGCTAGCCTGTTGGGATTGTGGCAAAGGGAAAGGATGGTTGTGTGCACTAATGTGGCAGCCACCCCCTTATGCCCCATGCTGCTGGGTCTTTTATTCCCTAGAAAACAGCTCTCTATCTCACTTTTAGAAAAAAATACTCTGAGTTTTGAATGTTGTCCATTTGTTAGAATTTTTAAAGACACTGTGGGCCAATGGTTTCCTTGCCAAACAGAGCAAATCTGTGGGCTGAATTTGGCCCACAGCCAGTGGGTGCAGGAGCTGGCTCTTTCTGGCTTGTGAGAGCTGATGATAAGATCTTTTCCTGACTCTACAAGTTGTGACCTCCCATCTGGGAGCTTAAAATTAGCCGTAGTAGGAGTGTTTACACCACAGAAATTGGCTAACTTGTGACAAACCTGGGCTCTCCCCACTGCCACCAAAGGCATTTTTTAAGGCATCCCTCAACACCACTGCATACCATCGCCAATTTGAGACTTTTGCATTGTACATCATGGCTCTGTAACATATCTTTTCCAGAATTTTCTTAATCCAGTTTTTTCTGTTTGGTTTTTTATAGCTTTTTTCCTAAGAGGACTCAAAATGCTTATATCTATATTTCATTTATTCTTATAATACTTTCGTTGGGCTCCCCCCCCTTTTTTTGTTCAAAGAGAGCATACATATATTTCTTCTCCACTATAGTTAGTGGAGTATAGTTAGAATGCCAGTTTTGAGCCTTAGAAGTACCTAGTATATTATTGGTATTATGATACATATCATAATGGGCATTTGATTGAACTGACCTGAGAAAAATGCTGCTTGGTTGAAAAAGAAAAAAAAAAGCCATATATGTATGTCTCATTTAAGGAAAATTGATTCCTTTCAAAACAGATTAATTAGCTAACTTTAGGGATATTACAGTGATTCTTTACTCTCTCTATGAATTTGGAAATGTTCCAGTGGTATACCTGAGGGTTTACCATGTCAGAAATTATTTTTTTCGAGAAACTTCAAGCTTAGCTGTTACATCTTCAGTTGGCAGTTACTCTAGTATAAAAAGAAAATAAAGCATCTTTATAATTATAATGAAAAACAAATGGGAAGATACCCGGTTGATTGTAATTTGATTTTGTACAGTTTTATAAAGACTCAATTATCACATGTTCAGATGTGTTTCTTTTCTACATTTAAAGTGTCTAATAAAGTAATATGACAGTGTACAGCTAAAATGGATAATAAAATTAACATTAGGCAAGAATATGTGCATTTTAGAATAAGAAGAGAAATTCTTTGTGGGGATAAGCCAACATGAGTGGGCTGGCCATTTGGTATTGAGTTTGCCAGAGTCGTTATAGCCTGTGCTTGACCTTGGGTGCTTTATTAGCTCTCTCTGCTTATGGTTAATTATTTTATAAATTGATAGGAGGCAAAACCCATTATTGGGAACTCCAGGAGGTGGTTCTGTTTTTTGTTGTAAAGCCAGTTTTATAAATTGGCTTAAAGAGCTTCTGGGTTCATGACTTACTTGCTGGGTGACCTTGGGTAACTTTCTTCATGTCTTGGTGCCTTATTTGTAAAATGGGATTGTTATGAAATTGAAATGAGGTAGTACATATAAAATGAGTAACATAATTCCGAATACTATGCTAAATAAATTTTTCTATTTCTGTTATTGTTACCATTATTGATTTAATGATGCTCATTGCAATGGTATTTATGCTTATAATAATTAGACTCAGGACATCAGAACTGAAAAAATTTTGCCTAAAACAAGCCTGCCCCTTTATTTTCTAGGTTTCCAAAGTGTTTCTCATTTAATCCCAGGATACTAAGAAACCTACTTTTAGTCAGTTACAGTAAAGGCCTTAGATGATAATGGCAACCAAGATGGATTTTGGGGGGATAACAGATGAGGATATATAGGTTTAGGTTGATTCTCCTCCCCACTCACACCCGCCCCCCCCCCGTAAGTGCGAATATTAAAACCTGAAAATTTTTAGGCATTTTCTTGTCTAATTACTCCTAAAATATAAACTGCCATATTCTGGAATCTCTTTTATATTCCCACCCCACCTTGATAGCAAGGTAGTTATGAACTTATGAGAGATATTAGAATGGACACCAATTTTGGAGTCAGGGTTCTGCCACCAGGAAGTAGCTGGAGTCTAGGAATTATGTGAGTTCAGGTATAAGTCTTTCAGGGCATGGAAATCTTGTGGGATACTCCAGATCATAACATGAGTGTGGACACTGGTTTTAGTGTTTAATATAGATATTCATAAATTTGAAGAATGAGTGCTTTTTCAACAGTCTTAAAATCTATTCATGCTACTAATACTGATTATGAAAAGACCTTGTGGTAAACACAAAGATTTCATAAGCCTTTTAAAGAAAATAGATATATTGCCCCTTAAGGCTTTGGTTATTATTTACAGTGTATTCTAGAATGCTGCCTGCAAGGAATTTGCTTAATTTATCTTATTTGTGCAGTTCTGCTGATCATATCATTGCAATAATAATGAATTGGGCAAGGTAGTAATTCTTCCCCTTTTCTATTCTATTTATCGTAGAGCCTATCTTCTAGGTTCTTGGTTGAGGAGAGGCTTTTAGATTTAGACCTACTTCATACTTCACTTAAGCTACTTAGACCAGATGAGAATAAAGGTATCAAAACTGGTTAGAAATCATTGTGTTTAATAATAATAATAATACTTAAAATTTTGAATGATACTCTGAAAAATGGTACCTGTAACCAAAAGTAATGGAAAAGTCATAATTGTACTACAGAATGTATTTTGAGGACAGTGCCTTATAACTCTTCTGAAGTGTGAAAACGAGACTTGGTTAGTTTTATTTCATCTGTTAAGGGTGTGTAAGGAGTCTAGATTTGGTACATTGTCATGGAAAATATTTTATTCATGTTATAGCTTTTTGGACAATTGTATTCTGCACTGTATTACAATGGCACAATAAATTGCTGAATATACTGTCTGCTGAATATGACTTTACCATGAAAAATTTGATGCATGGAGAAGGAAAGGTTGGAATATATCAACCTTTTCTGACAAGGGACTTTGAATTTTGACCTAATACAGGTGACCTTTGTGTGCAATAAAAGTGAGCTTAATCTTGAGGTCAAGGTTGAGGTGAATGGCAGAGCTGACGCTGATTGTGGGTACTTCAGAACCTACCTGGCTATTGGCTCAGTGGGAGTCTGGCACTTTTTTTTTTTTTCTTTTTTAATTTTTAGCCTTTTCAGGAGCTTATTTATAGCAAGTTGTTTAGCTCTTTAACACTACCCTATTTCCTCAAAGCCCAGATATCTGTTTAGTTGTGGTAAGTTCGTCTGTTTATTTATAAAGTTTACTGTTTCTGAGTGAAAGGTATGAGTGTGCTATTATTTTCTGTTCCATAGATAAGCCATAGCTAAAAATAAAAATGTTCTTATGGCTTAAAGAAAAGACAACTGACACATATAACCTTGGAAATGAAAATATATCTTCTTTTAAGAGGTTTATTTCTTTGACAAGTTGAACTCTTATTCTCTAACTTTGGAACTGTCAGAAGAATTTTTAAGTAGTTTGTACCTTTATCTAGATTATAATTAAGAGAACTCTCATGAATTATTGTCTTAAAAGGTTTAGATGATTTAGAGACTGTTTATTCCCTTGGAGGTTCCTTTGAAATGCATCCACTAATGCATTTACATTAGAATATTACATGATATAAAATATTTTTAAGGTTTTTCTTGCTGTACATAAAAGGAAAATTACTTTAAAACACAAATTTCACTATTAAATATCTCTACTGTTTTGTCATAGGTAAATTACACCTTAGCAAACATCAGAAAAAAAAAAAAAAAGACTGTCAGTGTTATATTGTCTGAACACTTAGTGGATATTCTCCCCAAATAATTGTTAGAAGCAGCAAACAGTTGGGGTAAAGTGTCAGAGCCTCTAATAGAAAGAACTTCTACTCTTTTAATCGAGCCTGCAAAATATATTCCCCGAGACTGATCAGCTCTGAAGCACTGAGGTTTGATGATTGGAATGGCAGGAAACCATGCTTTCAGGACATAATGAATTGACGAGACCATCCATCATTTGTTAGCGTATGCTGAAACATAGGCTATGTGTGCAGAGGCCCGTGATTTAGTAAATACTTGGGAGATGAATAGAGCTTACACACAAGGGAAGATATTGCTGTCCTTCAGCAGCCTGAGACCCAGGCGCCTGCTGAGAAGGCCATCTGATGGCACATCATCAGTAACCGGCCTGTCACAGTCAGCGGTGCCCACCGACCATCGCCAGTATATTAAATGCATTTTTAATATCTGCTTCAGTAGATTTAATGAAGAAAATTTAGTCTTCATACTCCAAGCACTGCTTCTTCAAGTGTTCTAAAGCATGGACTCTTGCCTACATAAGAAAGGGGGAAGACCATGCCGGCAGTTGGGAGAGTGGATGGAAAAGGGCACTCAGACAAAATTTTATTGTGCAAATAAAAAATGCTTCTAGAGGAGTTGGCATCTTGTTGGTGTAAAAAAGCTCATTTTTTTTTTTTTAAAGAGGCTTTTGATTAGTTCCGTAAGCTCTAATCCCCTTCTTCTCTTACAAGCCCTTTCCCTAGGAGGATTGAACCTACTGGTAAGAGATGTCAGCCTTCTGATCAGAAAGGAAATATTAGAAGGGGAATATTACAGTTTGACATAGTTTAGATAGAGAGACTCAATTTTAAATAAGTTTGTGTTTTGAGATACTGTTTGATTCTTAGGATTTTTGCATGAAGATACAAATATAAAGTTGGATTTTTCTTACCTAGTTACTTCCACATTTTTTAACGTTGAACTTTAGTCATTGATCAAGTTAGTATATTTTTGTCTGGTGTCATGCAGAACAGCTCAAAATGAATGAAAAAAAAAGTAGTTGCCAACTTGATTAAAGAGTGCTCTTATACATCTTAAACTATAGTGTTTCTTTAGAAATTGTAATTTTAAAATGTTCTATTTTTATATTCCGACAAAGTGTGTAGATTCATTCTTTTTAATGAGTTTCAGTGTTGACATTATTTACTACAAAACAGCAAGACAACCAATTAGATATTGTTGCAAGCATGCACTTTAAGGGTTTCCCCTCTTGTTTAAAAAAAAATACAGAATATGCTCTCATGTTCACAGAAGAAGAAGCTACGGAATGGGACCTATAAATCTGATTCCTGCATGTGTCAAAACAGTAATGTATTAAATGCATATTATTATAAAAATTTAAGACATGTCTTAAACATACTTACATTTTTATAACACATGGCAATATTAAATAATACATTTCCTTGTTAGCATCTGTTAGCCGTCATTGTTGGCAAGACCTATGATTTATTGCTTAAATTAATGACCAAGACCATTTTGGACCTGATATATGCCCCTAAGCTTATTACATCACTAAATAAAATAAAATGTATGCGCTTGTGACAGAGTTATTTTTATAATTGTTTATCCCTTTAAGTGCCCTATTCAGTGATTCACTGAAAGGTTCATAATGGTTGGCTTGTAACCAGAAAATAATCTCAGAAAGGTAAAATATATTTCTTGTCTAGAAATAAAATGCCAGAGTGATGGTGATGATAGGGGTCCCAGCAAGAATTTGCAACACTCAAACCCGTTGTTCTTTTCTTCAGTGCGCTCAATTAACTCTTGTTGAATTCATTTTTGATGCGTGCCCCCCCATTCTAAAAGCTGTCTATTAGTGCTACAGCTTGTCTTCATATAAACCCTTCAATACGGGTGAAATTGTTTTGCTCTGACATAAAGCAGCAAGGGTTAAATTGTTCTTTACCAATGATTTTTCAGGTGCCATTATCACCACGCATTAAACCGAGCAAGATGATTTTCCGATTATTCGTTCTTTTCTTTTGGGAGATTGGAGTTTTACTGTTTTTATATTGAACTCTATTTGACTTCATAGTCTTTATCTTTCTTTTCTGAGGGTGCAGTATGATAGACCCTTCAGTATTTTTACAGTAACCTGTTATTCATCTGAAGTCACTCTGCTGCCCGACTCGTAATACAATATAATATGGCTTCATGGTTTTCTGTTCCACATGAAGTATCTCA
Organism: Taxidea taxus jeffersonii; assembly: GCA_003697995.1. Classification (NCBI taxonomy): domain Eukaryota; kingdom Metazoa; phylum Chordata; class Mammalia; order Carnivora; family Mustelidae; genus Taxidea; species Taxidea taxus. Next base: position 52,613 of record RCUC01169284.1, on the reverse strand, counting down.
TTGACTCTAGCTCACCTGTCATATGATGGTAAGTTTTGATGGCAAAGTTTTGGGGAAGCTTAAGTCTTGCTTCTGGACTGCAGTGTTTACACCTTGAAACAGATGAAGGCTCTTTGGGTACCTGGGAGTAATCCTTGTGGGAAGATGATTATTTTGTAGATAGCCTGGGATGCTTATTGCTCATAAATGAAAATAAAACTTAGTTCCTGAGAAAGATCTTTTTCTTGTCTTTATCTCATTTTTACTGCATTTTAAGCCAAGCAGTTCATTGGAAATTGAAACAGGTTTTGTTTTTTGTTTATGTTTTTTCCTCATTTTCTTTCCCAAGGCATTTGATCTGGTAAAATTTGTAATGGTTCTCTCAAAAATGATCAAGCCAACAAACATTTGTGATTTTCTTGAAGAGCTCTATTGGCCTTTTCTACTTCAGGCTCTCATCTCCCATCTTTGATCTTTATATCTTCCTTTTCTTCTCATCTTCCTTGTCTGAGAGACCTGTCTCCAGATGAAACATTTTAAAGGAAAATTGATGAATGAGAGTTTTGAGTGCCAATGTCCAATTCCTTCTCTAACTTTTTCTTTCCTTTTCCCTCCCCTACTTTTGTGTGTGTGTATGTGTGTGTGTGTGTCCTTTGAATATTTGAATATTGGTTCAGATCCACTAAGATTTTTTTCTTTTTTTTGCTCTAACCATTGTAGTTATTTTTACCTGTTCATTTGAAATATATACATTCCTGTCTTTCACTTTCTATTTGATTGACTGTGAATTCCTTGAGGTTAGGAGCCATGTGTTTTGCTATCATTTTGTCTTCCAACTCTTTCCTTGAGAACCTACCATGGTATTATGGTCCTTTGTGCAGTCAGTGAACTCCTACCAACTTTCTAATATGGGCCAATGCTTATTCCCATGATCTCTCTCTCTTTTTCTTTTAAATATTTATTTATTTGAGAGACAGTACTAGCAGGAGGGACAGAGGGAAAGGGACAGAGAATCTCAGGCCAACAATGTGCTGAGCGTGGAGCCTGACTTGGGAGTGGATCCCACAACCCTGAGATCATGACCTGAGCCAAAACTAAGAGTCAGACGCTTAACTGACTGTGCCACCTAGGCATCGCTCTATGATCTCTTTTGAGGAGGAGGTAACTTAAAAGTGTGTTTTTTATTTTGGCCCGTACTGTTCTGTCGAGTACCATACGAAGGGCTTGCTATTCTTTCCCAAGATTGTTTCTGAAGCTCCCACTTTCTGGGTCAGGATGTTTAAGTCCTATTTAAAAATATTAAAATATTCAGTAGGCAGCTAAGTGCTTAGCCTAGTGTACTACTTAACACTAAATGAAAGTAAAATATAACACAGACATGGAGCCATTTGTTATATTTTAGTAGATGAAGCAATGGCAGTGTAAACCTTAACCTTGTAATTTTGTGAGTTCCACTTTATCATGTAGCTGTAAGGGTAATCAAAATAAATCATGGGAAATGAATAAATATTTTCTAGTGCTTTCCCTTTGCTTTCAGAAGTGATGTTTGATCCATGAAATTTTAGTAAGTGTATTAAATAAAACAATATGATGTGCACTGTGTCAGATCTGATAAATTATTCGGTATAGGACATTTATACAACATATGTTGAGCTGCTACGTGAACAGCTTAATGACTATAAATTATGTTAATCTGTCTTGCCATTTTTACATTTTGTTAAAAATTGCACAATTTGTATTGTAGATTTTATATATATATGTTTGTGGGGGTGGGCTGAGAGAAGAAGAAGGCATAAGAAAGGCACAGGTCATCTCTGCGATGTTCTGACAGTGATCCGGGGCTCCTCAGCTGTGCAGTGTACATAACACAGATGTTGGGGAGTCATCTGTCAGCCATGCCTCTCCTATGGAGTTAAAGTTCTAGAGGGAAAAGAATTTGACACAGTGCTGTCACTGTTACATTTTCACAATAGAAGAGCATGCAAATATTGAACCTCCTGCTTAGCAGTAGTGCCCTGTCTAATGTCTGTGCTGGTTAGAATAAAAAATCATGGGTGCATCTTGGGCTCAGAGATCTGACAAAGGTCATGCTATGTTGGGCATTTGAATTGGAAATTGTCTGGACTTAGATTTTATAAAACTCCCACTGTTGTGTGTGGGGAGAATTTCAGCAGGGTTTTGTCCCTGGAGAGGCCTCTTAGGCCCTTTTCTGTCCTATGAATGAATTTAGATGTGAGGGTTACTCCTGCCTTAAAACTGTTAAGTTCATTTTGCATACATCCCTAGAGGGAAAAACTGGCAGATGCTTTTGTCTTGGAAGTGTTTAAAAGAAAACTGCAGAGCAGGAACAAGAGAGAAAAGGGGCCCTGTGTGGAGTCCCAGAACATTTTGGAAATGGCCAATATGCAGTTTTCATCAGTACGAAGGCGGGGTGCAATATGGTGCCTGTGGCTCACAAGGGAATATGAATGTTGATTAAGCATACTCCCAGGCTTTGAAATTCTGAAAGCAGTGTCAGAATAATGGATGTTGAGCAAATGTCAAGCATTTGTTAATTTCTCTGTTATTTGGAGTTTATCTACCATGATCAATCAAATAAACTAGTGCTTCTCTCTTGTGGCATGTGTCATTGATATGGTGATTAGGTGGCTAGAGAGACCTTCTGCTTTTTTTCCAGGTAACAGATTATAGAGGGGTAGACAGAGCTTTTCAGTTGAAGATTTGTTTATGGCTTGGTTTAGTAGAAATGTGAATATTAACTGAGGACTTTGAGGGTGATATAAAAATCTGTATCCGCATGCAAAAGATACTAAGTCTAATGCCACTTACGCCAGAAGAGCTGGTAGTGGTGTCAAGGTTTCCATCGAAATAGAGTTTTCGGAGTTTATCAAACTTCGGTGTAAAACTGAGTGAAAGAAATTTGATCTCAGAAGAATTCTGGCCTATTAACATTTGTAGATAGTTTTGGATCTGTTATTATTTTTGTCTCCCCCTTCCCCCAGTTTCAATTAATTCTAACAGCTATTGACTTTAATCCTTGAGAGGCGGTCAGTAGATTTGCTTCATGTGGTTCAATGTAATTTCTTTCTATTATTTTTAGGAAGCAATGCTACAGTGTTTTGATGTCCCTGATATAAATGATCAAAAGGTCCTTTCTAGCAGTTACTCAACTGTAAATTATGGTGAAGTACTAACATTCCATGGGGTGAGGAATAGTTTTCCTTTTAGAGAACGAATGGCCTTACCAACTGGGATTTCATTAAGGGTTGACACTAGCTACCATTTTTAAATGTTCTACCCTCAGGAAAGTATAACTTGGACTGCAAGAGGGTCTTTCTGTGAAACTGCCATGGCTGTAATGGAGGCTGACTTGTAATTAGAGATTTGACTTTTTTTTTTTCTTCCCATTTTCTTCTCATAATCTCAGTCATGTAACTCACGTGGTTCAGATGGAGACTAGTACTACCCGTACAAACCCGGATCATGTGAAATAGGTGCCTTTATGACTTTTGGCATGTTCATTCCAGAAAATTGGGCGCCCTGAAGTCATCTGCCCCCTATTTTTAAGCCCCACTGAACTTTTCCCTTCTGGAGATTTACAGCTGGGCAACTAAAGGGTATTCACCCCATGAATTGCCTATGTTGTTTCTGGAAGGCTCTTTTTTGATTTACTCAACCTGCCATAATGTCTGAAATATCATGGCAATTTCCAAAGTAGAAAGTCTTCAACTTCCTCTTTATGTTAAGGTGCTTCATCTTAACAGTCTCCACAGGGCTTTTGGTTTTGTCCTTCCCTGGGACTAGACCCCTAACCCTCTGAATATAGTCTTCACGTCCTGCCTGGTACATGGTGCCAATTGAGTTCAACCACTGCAGAGCCTCCAGCATCACAAAAACAGACAGCACTGCAGACTGGCTATTTTAGACTTCCCTCTGGAAACTCATCATTACCATGCCCTGGACATAGCATCACTGAATCATTTGCTTACATCACATACCAAAACACTGAGCCCACTATTGATATGCAGCTCTCAAATTTATTTTGTACTTGTGGTGATAAAACTGTTGTTCCTAGCTTAGATTAGAAAAACATGGAAAATCTTGTTACATTGTTGAAACTTACTGTGTAATAATATGAGAAAAGGAGTGTGAAATCAGAGTGTGAATTTCTTAAACATATGTTCTCATAAGTGCCTCTGAGCACTCCTGTGGAAGGTGCTGGTCATTTCAGTAGGTAGTGTCCCCCAGTGCCTGCCAACCTATTAGGCACTCTATCTCTTGGCTTCCACTTAGCTCTTCTAATGTCCACGTATCAACTGAACTTTCCTCTTCCCTCTCATGTATTACAACAATCAAGTAATAACCCGTTAAAAAGCAAAAAAAGTGCTAGGATGAATACTGGTTCCTACTGGACACACATTCTATTGATAACCAAAGTGCTTTTGGGGCTCCATATTTTTTAGAGCATGTGGCACAATCTTTTAACTGTCTTCAGCAGGGACAAACTTTGGGAATGGATCTGGTATTTGGAGATAGGCAAACATCAGGAGGTCTGATAAATAAGGGAGCAGGTGCTACAAGGTGACCACAAGGTGACCGAGGTGTCTGGAAACAATTATTTTGCCATGTGTTGCAAGTCAGTAATGAATAAACTTTTTATTATATGTTTCTAGACTTGGTGGCCACCCTGTATTTTGGTTAAGATATGAGCTGTGACTATGAAGTTAACTTGCTTGTGTGACTCGTAAAGTGGTTCTAAAGTGATACCTGAAGATAAGTTCTATTTTGAGTAAAGGCAGCACCATTGAGGATCAGTGTACAAGCCCCACTCCTTCTCCAGGATGATTATTTTGGCCAAAAATAATTTGAGTGAATTAGTTCTTGTCTGCTGGCTGAAAAGGGCCATTTGTTACTTTATTCTCATATTGAGGGAGTGTGTAGGTTCTCGTTCCTTAAACTATTAGCCATTATTTTATACCCTCTTCTCTGGGCTCTTCAAATGTAGGCTAACTACTAAGAGTCCAAAGACACTTAGATTTCCTCCCAATCCATTCCATTACCCACTTCCCTGGTGGTTGTTAGTGATAAAATTCCTGAAAGAGACTTTTTAGGGGAGGCGGAAGAGTTAAGGGTTAGATCAGTGTAAACCAGCCAGTCCTTGAATACCAGAGAAGTGGCTCAACATGGGATTTTCAGTTAATTTAAAGAACAAAACAAAACTTTTTTTTTTTTTTTTAAATAAGAAAATGGGACTGTAGTAGGACTGTAGTAATTCCAGAATTTCATCCTACAGCTTAGGGCACATTTTTTCTTTTCTTTTCTTTTTTAAGATTTATTTATTTATTTATTTGACAGAGTGAGAGAGAGAGAGAGAGAGATCACAAGTAGGCAGAGAGGCAGGCAGAGAGAGAGGGGGAAGCAGGCTCCCTGCTAAGCAGAGAGCCCGATGCGGGGCTCCATCCCAGAACCCCAAGATCAGCCAAAGGCAGAGACTTAACCCTCTGAGCTACCCAGGCACCCCAGCTTGTGACACTTTTTCATAAAACTTCCCTTTCTCAGGTGGTGGTGGTAGAGTGAATGGAATTGCTTGTTTAGGTCTCTGGTTGAGTTCAAGTTTGAAGTAGGATGAAAATTTTCCTTTATTTTTATTTTCTCTTTGTGTTTGGTATGTGTTTTTATTTGTCCAAGGACTGCACTTAATTCAGGATAACAGTATGAGGTCCTTTTCTCCTCTTACATCGTTGAAACTCAGAATAAGGAGGTTAAATTCTCCATTCCCTTTGGAAGAGAATTACACCTGCTGTGGAGCTGGAAGAATCACTTTTATAAAAGACTCAAGAAATAGGGAGATGGAGCCCTGAAAAGAGTTATTGTCTGTTTCTCATGCACAGTTTCACGGTGGGAGGAAACGTCTCAAACATTTTAAAAACTGCACTTGTGAGACATTAGTAAATCCTTTCCTTGGTTTGGTGAGGATTGATTAAACATTTTTTTGGTCATGTTTAAAATCATAGAGATAGGACTTTAAGTAGCTAAGTGTTGTTAAACACTCTTTGATGCTTAGTAATTTATCTGGTTTTAAAGTTGTTCCAGCAAAACATTATTACAAGTTCCTATAGCAAACCCTGTCAAAACGTCGGGGCTTTTTGGGATTCAAACAACTAGTTAGGGGTGATCTAAACTTAGGCAGACTGCCTTTTCCTTCAGTGATCGGTTCCATCACAAAGAGGGTAGTTACACAGCACTCTATGCACTTGACACATGCAAATGCTAAATACAGTAGCAGCATGAGGTCTCTGTCATTAACAGTAATTTATATAATGAAAGCCACCTGGCTGTTTTTTATAATTAATTGCTTGTAAATAATAAATTTAAATATAATTTATAGTTATCTAAATTTGATTACTATATAGGACCAACAACAAAACTAAAACAATTGGCAATTCCATAATTGAGTTCCCCATGCCTTTTAAAAGGAGATATATATATAAAAGTATACACACACACATATATATATAGAAATATAAAGTATAGATATACATGTACATATGTATTTCCCTTTAGGAAATATTTTCACTAAGGAATATATTTTAGTATATCAGGTGAAAATATTTTTTGGAGGGGAATGGTAAGAATAATCAAGTCCTGCTAACCTTTCTTTTTTTTTTTTAATTTTAATTTTTTTTAATTTTTATTTATTTGACAGACAGAGATCACAGGTAGGCAGAGAGGCAGGCAGAGAGAGAGGAAGGGAAGCAGGCTCTCTGCCGAGCAGAGAGCCCGACGCGGGGCTCGATCCCAGGACCCTGGGATCATGACCCGAGCCGAAGGCAGAGGCTTTAACCCACTGAGCCACCCAGGCGCCCCCCTGCTAACCTTTCTCGAGCGATCATGCAAATTTTGAATTAGTCTCCCTGATTTATTTTTTATATTCTTATTTCAATCAGCCTTGTGAAAGTATTTATGCACATAATTGAAGACACAGAATAAAGTGTACTTACTTAACAATAATGTAATAAAACTGTTTTGAAAAAAAAAGTTTTTTCCCTATTTTGTAAACTTCCAATTATGTTTTGAAAATAAATTACATATGGGAGAAAAGTACTGAAGTATATATGATGATATGTTATATGCTGGGGAGATAATAAGCAGCTTTGCTTAATAGGTTTACGAAGCACAGTATCCCTGACTCAAGAAGGTTTTGTATTTGTTTCCATGGCCACATATATTGGCTACCAAAGAATCATTTTTTTTTCTGATTTATTGGAAAATACCAGTGCTTTATGTGGCTTAAAAAGAAAGGGGCCTTTAGAGCCCTGTCCTCTGTACTTCTTTCCTCAAAAAAGAAAGAGAAGCAAGGAAGGAGAACAGAGGAAGGAAGAAGATAGTTTATGACTGTTTAATACTTCCCTCAGCAACTGTTACTAACAGTTATATCAGATTTTCTTGGGACTTTCTAAATGTGTTTTTTAAATTAATGTCTCTTTTCTAAATGCATTTCCACTAAAAGCTGTATCCTTCAAACATCTATATTGTTATGTTGTAGTATAGCAGTGAAATTACTATCAATGACAGTTTATGAAATGTGTAGACACTTTTGTAAAGGATTAATAAATTAAAGGAGAATTTGCAGCTTTGAGCTACAAACTTTATAAAATACATTCTCCTCCGTATGTGACCAGCAGCATTTTTCCTTCACCATGATTTAGCAAACTTAAGATAAATCAGTGATGTTCTATTAGCTAGTTGGACTTATAAAAAAATATTTTTAGGGTTCTTTTTGTTCTTTGTAGAAATTCAACTAGATTATGAACATAGTTCTGTTACGTAGCAGGTTGCATGTTGCCTGCTTATGAGATCGAGAGGGTGAAGTCAAGATAGGGCCTGCTCAGCTGGGATTGTCTATAAGAAGTAAAAATCATAAAAAAAAAAAAAAAAAGAAAGAAAGAAAGAAAAATCATGGCTTCTGTGTGTGGTCAGGGTGTGACCACCATTCATCACCTCAACAACAGACATCAGACTCGTTGATTGCTTGGTTTCCAAGGTCTAATAATCCCCCAAGAATTTAGAATGTTGTTGACTGTCCCCATTTACATCACTGAAGAAAGAAGCTTTGCAACAGGTGCAGCTGTATACTAATTGTAGGGTGTGCTTAATCTGTCCAGAAGAGAGAGTGACTCCAAATTTGGTATCTTAAAGAGTGGAGTGACCTTTTAAAGTCCCAGGATGAGAATTGCCAACAATTGCAACAGGCTAATTATACCCACAAGGAGTTGTGAAGTGCTTTTAAGTTTTCCTGTACACCTAGAAGTTCAGTGAACGGCTTGAGGTCATTAACATATGACAGATGCACTCCCTTTTCAAGGGCTCCTATGATAAGTTTTGATTGTAGAAGTGGGAATTTGACCCTAGCTTATCACTTGCTTCATTAGCTTGCTTGAGGACAAGGACTTTTTTTTTTTTGACATGAGTGTTATCTTACCCATGTTCCAGAATTCCATCCGCCTCCTCTCCGCTGATAGGAAGTCACAGTGATAACCTTGATGCTGGTTTTTCCAAAGCGTATTGTACATGGTGCGGTGTTACATATGTTTTATATATAAGTATACAGAATATAATATGTTTCACCTATCATATATTTTATATAATATTATGACACCTTATCCGAGATGGGTATTTCAGAGTTTTGATTACATTATTTTAGAGATACTGGCTTTATGTGATTTCAGTTCTTTTTTTTTTTAAATGGAAAATATACAAATATATTCCTTGGCTTATAAAGAAAACAGAAAGTCTGACTTCTGCATCTCCATGAGGTTGACTTTTTTTTTGACGTTGGTGAGAAGAGGGAAAAGAAGTTTGATGTTTGTCCTGGGGGCCTCTGTACACATGTAGAAGAAAGCACAGGGTGCTTTCCAAAGGATGAATGAATGATAGAGGTACCCCCCCCCCACACACACACATGGGGGATGTGGAAATAGGGCATGGAAGGGCCTCATGCAGTAAACCCTGTACTGCAGTACTTAGATGAAATTACTTTTTATTATCTGGTTGGAAAATAATCTAAAATAAGCCATACAGGATTAAGGTAAAAAGCCTCTGAGTAAAACCATTTTGGGTAATCTAATTCTCTCTCACAGTATCTTTGTTTTTACCTGCCTGGGATGCCTGTTTCAATTCTTTAATAGACTCTAGACTTAAACTTTATTTTAAAATATTTTCTGTTAAATTAAAATCTCTGCTTATAGAAGTCACTATTCCCTTAACCTCTAAGGGTTATTCATAGATTTTATATTCCCAACAGGCATAGTCATATTTAGCTGTGTTCCTATCAATTTCCTGCAAGCTCTTTTTGTATAATTAGGGGATGGTTAATTTACTCTAAGTAAGGTTGCCACCTGTTTGGATTAACCCAAACAGGTTGGAAGTCCCAGAGAGACTTTTGAGTTTGGGTTTAAAGCAGTAGGAATTGATTTCTTAACTCTCTTCTGCCATTTTGGTGGCATTTTCTGGGTTAATCAGTAGTAATGGTGACAACAGGTGTTTTCTTGGTCCCTGTGTTTACTAGGTTGATAAACTATGTTAAAATTATAGGTGTCTACTCACTGAAAATGCGCTGGAAGGATCTTCTACACATTTCCTTGTTTCTACTATTACCTGATCAGATTGTCTGATGGGTGGGAAGTGGCATCCCTAAATGAGGATAGAGGGCAAGAATTGTGTTCAGTGAAATTACTATCATCTTATCGGTGTTTCAGGGAAATGAAATATGAAGAACATCAATCATATAGTCCACAGAAGAATTGGGGGACATAATTTTATAATATTTAAAATAAGATGTGGGAAAAATTTAATAGTTTTTAATGAACATCTGTTGCTTACAAGGTTTCCGTACAGTATGGAAAAATCAAATGCCTTCCTTTATGTGACCTAATATGTATGTGACTGCACTCCATCCATGGCCTGGGTCCTCCTAAGAGACAGGGGCCCATGATCATGACCAACTTCTTTGAGATTGATCTAGATTTCTTTTCTCTTTTTTCTTCCTTGCTTTCTAATTTGAAATTAAATCATTATATGCTATATAAATATTAATTTTTAAATTTTTCTTGTTGAGATATAATTCATATACCATAATGTCCTTTTAAAGTGTACAAATCTGTGCTTTAAAAATCACTACTGTTAGTATATTCACAAGTTATGCAACCATCACCATTATCTTAATTCCAAAACATTCCATCAACCCCCAAAGAAACTAAATAGCAATTATTTAGTCACTTCCCATTTCCATTCCTTCTGCCACCAACCCTGTGCAAACCACTAATCTGCAATCTCTCTATAGATTTTCCTATCTGAACATTTTATTTAGGTAGTATCATACAATATGACTGGCTTCTTTAACTTAGCATAATGTTTTTAAGGTTCATTGGTGTTGTTGAGTTCTTTTTTATTGTTGAATAATCCATTATATGACTATACCACATTTTGTTTATCCATTCATCATGAGTTTGTGACTATTTGATGGTTTCTACTTTTTGACTGTTAATGAATAACGTTTTTAAGAATATTTGTGTAAAAGTTTTTGTGCTGACATATACTTTTATTTCTCCTGGGTAGGTACCTAGGCACCAAATATCTGTACTCAGATATGGCTCACCATTTTGAGACCTTATCAAACTGTTTTCCAAGGGTCTTTTGTATTCCTATCAGCACTGCTGAGGTTCTGTTTTCTCAGCATCCTTGCCAACACTTGTGTATTGTCTTTTTTATTATAGCCATCCTAGTGTCTGTGAAGTGATATCTCATTATGGTTTTGATTTCCATTTCCTCAGTGAGTAATGATGTTGAGAATGTTTTCATATGCTTATTGGTTATTGTATATCTTCCTCAGAGAAATGTCTATTCACATTCCTTGATCCTTTAGTTTGTCTTTTTATTTTTATTATTGAGTTGTAAGTGTACTTTACATATTCTGGATACACATCCTTTATCAGATACATGATTTGCAAGTATTTTGTCCTTGTCTGTTGGTTCTCTTTTTATGTCCCTGATAGTGTCCTTGTGCTGTTCTTTCAAAGGGATCTTACTTCAAGAAGAAAATAGAAAGAAATATAGAAATATTTGTAACCTTTAAGGAAAATATTATTGCTTTGTTGTGAAGTTCTTTTTGTTTGACAAACATACTGTTGAGGTGAAGTTGTTTTCCTTCAAATAATATGTTAAATAAAAAAAATTTGCCAGTTAAAATAAAAAAATTTGCCAGTCTCTTCAATATAACGTAAAGATCAGACATTTAATATTTTTCTTTTAAAGTTATGCACATATGGGCGCCTGGGTGGCTCAGTGGGTTAAGCCTCTGCCTTCGGCGCAGGTCATGATCTCAGGGTCCTGGGATCTAGCCCCACATCGGGCTCTCTGCTCGGCAGGGAGCCTGCTTCCCTCTCTCTCTCTGCCTGCCTGTCTGCCTACTGGTGATCTCTCTGTCAAAAAAAAAAAAAAAAAATCTAAAGTTATGCACCTAAATTAAGTGAGAATTAAGTGAGAATCTGATACAAACTATCTTTAGTAAAATGCTAAAAATTTAAAAAGTTATACAAATCAATACAAGTGTGAATTTCTAAATAATATATAGTTGTAAAGAATCAGGACCTTATCAACTTGAAATTTAAAAAAAAAAAACTTGAATTGAATTCCATTCTTTTTACAATGTAATTAGTCAGGTATGATTTATGGATTTATGAAATGTATTCTTTACTGTGAGCATTGGGAAGAGTATATGGCCTTTCCTGGTCCACAAGAGCCAGGCCTGCAGGTCCAGATCTGACAGGAGGTCTGACTTCCTAAGCCAGGAGGGTATGGCCCTGGGCAAGTCACTTCCTCTCTTGGAGCTCCAGTTTGCCCTCCTGGATAGCAGGAGCCTCTGCTCTTCACACAGGGATGCTGTGAAGAGAAATGTGGGCCATTCCAAATTGTGGAAAAGCTTTTAAGAGAGATGTAGTGCCAAGGTAATGTCCTGCCAATCTGGAGGCTGGTGTTTTTGTAAAGCTGTGAAAGGAAACTTTTGACAGTCTCTGGGAAAGAAACTAAATGACAGTTTACCCCTTGTGCAGCTCTCTCTGTGACCACACTAGCTCTCTGACTTCTCAAAGCAGGGCGTGCACCCAAGAGCTGCTCTGGCTGACTAGTGTCTCAGGGGTTCGGAAAGACTGAAAGCACTGCCGAAGGCATTTATAAGCAACATTTAGGCAACAGTTCACAAACTGTAAAAGGGGAAATTTTCAGCCAGTAAGAAGGTATTTGCATTAAAAACAAAACATGACACCTACATCAAAGCACAGGGATAATTGCGTGTTGAAATGATATTTGACTAAAACAAGGGGGCATGTAGAAAGCCACTTGGAATTGCAGGATTGTGGAGAAGCAGCTAATTGCTTGCTCCTCTTGTCACTTTGCTTCTTTTAAGTGACTTAAGCAAGGTAGACTCTTAAATTGTGCCTTTATAAAGCTTTTCATTTGTGTAATGTGAAAATTATAAACGTGTGATTACCAGTCTCTCTATCCAGCCTCAGTTGTGTAGTGTATTTTCTCCTTTGGACAGTTAATAAGATGCTGGCTTTTGTGCCATTTATCCTGGGAAATAAGTCACTAACTTTCTTTGACATCTCCTTTTGCCACACTTTTTTTGATTTGGATTGGTGCATATGTAACTGAATGTGGGGTGGGGGGTGGGTATGTATTTATTTTTGCTTTCTGTGTATGGATAATAGGAATGTATGAAGTCTGGTTTTCATATGATTCCATTTGCATATACTGAGATACCTGCTCCCTCCAGCGACCACCCCCTCAAGAAAATTATGTCTCTAGAATTGGCGACCTGTTTTTAAGAGAACTTATAAAATCTTTCTAAATGAAAAATCATTCCAGCAGTGTCTAATATTGGCAATTTTCCTCTGTCTGCTTTTAGAACTTATTGGCCAACCAGGTCAGACATTATTAAAGTTCAAGGGATCCGGTGGGAAAAGTAATGGTTTTGTGCTACTATGAATTTTAAATGTTGCCATTTTCATGTGTTACAGCATCATCTGTTCTCACATGGCACTAAAAATGTATAGAAGTTTTAGACCAAATTCAGGGTCAAGGTTAGGAGAGTGATGATGCCTCTGACTCATTCTCCTAGAATTATGTTACCCAAATTATCTACATACCATTTTGTACCAGGATACTTTTTTCTAGTCATTTGAAAGAACTTACTGTAAGATTTTTTTCTTTTTTTTGGTCTCATAACTTCTTGGAAATTTATACAGATATGGTTGGAGAATCTTCACTCACTGTACTGATAGGTATTCACTGTATTGAAATAGTGGGGAGTGCTTCATTTCTGAGAATAATTGTGTTTGGTGCCTCACAAAAGCAATGCCTTTTAAATAGAAAAGACTGGGGGAGGCTGAGTCTTTCACAACATACTTTTTTGGGAGTCCCCTCTCTGACACATGGGAGTATTAACAAACAGGGACTTGCTAGCTATTTGCTGAATTATTGAATAAATGAACTGACAGCCTAACAAGAGTGGCTTCTAACTATGTAGTTATTTGATGTACAAAATTACTGAATTTAATGAAATGAAGAGAGACTGAGATTTACACAAAATCATCATGGTTTAGGGGAATGCATCCAGGGATGCCTGCTTCTCATGAAATGAAATGTCCATATCTCATAAAATCAGTTGCTTTTAAATTTTCTCAGTATTATTATTATCTTAGAAGAGAGGAGGGGAAAAAATTGTGTTTTGAGAATCAAATGCTTAATTCCTATAGCGCTTGCCTGGCTCAGTCAATATAGCATGTGACTCTTGACTCCTGGTGATGAGTTCAAGCCCCATGTTGGCTATGGATCCTACCTAAAAAATAGCAATAAATTAAAAAAAAAAAAGCCCTGATTAAAAAAAACTTAATTCTCAAATATAGTAAATATTATACTATTCTGTGATAAGAGGGTTATGTCCTGAACTGAAAACAGAGAATCCTTTGCCTTTTGTCAGATGAATAACAAGTCATTTAATTGGTGGCATTTCCAACGCTAAGTTCTATTGCTCACCAATGGTGTTTGAGAAATGAAATTCATTGTAATAATGATTGGAGAGTGCTCTCAAAGGAATATCATATAGCAAGAGCTTAAAATGACTTGGGTTTATTAAACCAGACTTAGGAGAATCAAGGCAACTTTGGAGCAGGGAGTTAATTTTTAGCCACGTGCATTGTCAATTATTATAGCAGCTTTGTTTATGACTGTTGAGTTCACTTGTAGAGTGCTGTGCTCATGGCAGAAATTGTTGTTTTTCCCCAGTATCTGTTCTTCCCTTCTTTCATGTTGACAGGGTTTTTCATTTTAACCAGGCATATAATTTCCTAGGACAGAGGCTCCCTCACAGCCTGCATGGACATGGAACCGAGTCCTGGCTTTTATGAAGTACCTGCAAGTTTCAGGAACCTTCCTTAAAAGAGAGCCCCATGTCTCTTCTTCAAATTCTTTTTCCTTCTTGCTGTCTAAGTGCCACTCCCTTAACCATAGGAGTGAGGGCTGCACCCTAGAGATGATGGAGAGTTGGGCTGGATGCTAGCCTGGGTCCCAGGGATTTTCTGGAGCAGAATTGCTATGCTTGAAGAGACAAATTTCTGCCTTGTTTAATCCATAGTTATTTTGGGTTTTCTCTCCCCTGAAGCTGAACCTCACCTATTTGATGTAAAGGTTGAAATGCTGTGTTTTACCAGGCTGGATTCCTGGAGTATAAGGTCAAAGTATAGGTGGGTCAGACCATGTTGCTCACCATATCCAGAGCTCTTTCAAAGTCCATGCCTTGCTGATTGCAGCTGAGGCAGGTAGCTTTTCAAGAAGGTTAGCTCTTGAAAGAGCTATGGAGGTATGCACATATTAAAGAATCAGAGGAGGGGACTTACTGCTTTAGATCATCCTGTGAAAGGTTAGTATATACAAGGTCTTGTGTTTAAAGGTTGTTGATGTAAAGTTTAAAAGATGTAAAGATAAAAAGAGCCCCTGCCTTAAAGAACTGAGTCTAATGAAAAAAAAAAAAAAAAGCAAATGAAGAAAGGAAGACTACTTTAAATTAAAATTCACATGAGACTTATTTATGGGCTCAGTAAATCCAGAAATCTGAAGGGTTTCATGAGCTCTTAGACCAAAGCAATTCTACTGAGAGCTGTTGAACAGCAGTGCTAATGTCCCCAACAGCCAGTGAGAGAGCCATCTAGGTCCATTTTCTAATGCTTAAAATTCAGATTTTTAAGAACACAGGCTTTCTCAGTTGGGTTTGTTTGCTTACTTGCTTTTTGGTTTGAAGCCACATGGTTTGCTCTTTTTCTTCCTGGGACATTGTGTAATTGTCAGAATTCTGGTATAGTTCAGGTTTAATGTAGTCAGTTTAGAAACTCCCAGATTATCCTCCTTCATATTTCTGTTTTAAAAGCAATTCTGAAGGAGAACACTTGCCTTTGCAGTGTCTCAGCTGTGTTTAACATTGGGTCAGTGAGAGAACATAAAGAAAAACCATCAGAAAAGGAAAATGAGTGTATGGGAAAATGTGAGAGCAGTATGCTATAGACTAACTTCAACTCATTGTCTGGAATGAAGATGACGCCACTCCCTTGGCCATCAGGATGAGAAGCCATGTCTTAGACATGGTGGAAAGGTGAACTGGGAGGATCTGGGTCTCCAGGACTTGAAGTCACAAGATTGAGTTTTAAGAGGCTCAGTCTTTCAGGAACTAGATGCTTCTGCGTATGTTTTGATAATTTTTCCGAGCCTAGATTTTCTAATCTGCATATAGTATGTTAGTCTTGCCCAGTTGATACCTAGTATTGTCTTAAGGCTGTGTACATGAAATTATAAAGTGTTATACTTATTGTTTTAGTTTATGGGGAAAAATTTCATTTTTAAAAAATTAATTTTGTTCCACCCCCCCCCCCCATTTAGAGGGACAGACTCCTTGGTGTTAGCTTTTCAAAAATGTGGAAAATGTGATATCTGATACAATATTTAGGAAAAGGTTTTGTTGGCTGACCTAACAAGTTCAGGTTCAGGTGTGTTTTGTTTTGTTTTGCTTTGTTTTTCTTCAAGGGCTTTTAATAGAATTGCTTTGGTCTAAGAATTCATGATAAACTAAATGAAATCCTTCAGTCTGCTGGATTTAGTGAGACCATAAATTAGCCTCATGGTGAATGTATCTTTCTTTTTCCCTTTTCATTTGACACAATTCATTGAAATGATGACTACCCATAGGTGGTTAGAATTTTATATGTGGGAAAGTTGAAGGGAAAAACTTTTGAAAATAAGGTGTTTAATATTTTTATTTTTTTTTTAAAGATTTTATTTATTTATTTGTCAGAGAGAGAGAGAGAGATTGAGATCACAGGCAGGCAGAGTGGCAGCAGAGGCAGAGGGAGAAGCAGGCTCCCCGCCGAGCAAGGAGCCTGATGTGGGACTCGATCCCAGGATACTGGGATCATGACCTGAGCCGAAGGCAGCCGCTTAACCAACTGAGCCACCCAGGCGTCCTGAAAATAAGGTGTTTGTTTCTTTCTTCATAGTGTCACCCACATTTGATCCTTTTCAGTGTGCTTACAGATTTCAGTATATGTTACCTGATGTGTGTATCTTAAAACTGAGAGAGTTTATATTCAAGTGGATTTTTTCATCATTTTTACTGTCACTTGTAGGACAAAGCTGGGCATGATCCAATTTTCCTCAGGAGAATGGAGTAGGCTTGTAGGATGGGTAGAGACAAATGGACCTGCCTAGAGATGTCCTCTACCCCTGTAACTGGTCTAGAACAAGTTGGCAGCAAACAGAGTAGGTGTTGTGAAGTAGAGAGAGGAATCTGTAGGGACCTCTGTCATGGGGAGCAGGACCTAAAAGTGAGGCTGGCCCAGGAATGGGACTTAAGTTCCTGTTAAGAGCAAATTCTCAAGTTACCGTAATACTAGAGAGGTTTGTAAAGACAAGCTCCCCATTACCTGAAAAATCTTGGAATCAAATTTTACCTCAGTGGTCTGTGGGCTGAGTCTGAGGGAAGAAGAGCCCGAATTGCAGCAAATGGGACTTAACCTCAGGTGCTAGAGTGTTTGGCTGAAGGTGCTCACATGCTTCCTCCTTGATGTTAGAGTGGGTCTGGAAGTCATGGATAGATCCCAGAATGAGGTCCTGTAGATCTAGGAGGAAGCAGGTAGGTACAGCAAGCACTTCCCCAGGTGGGTGCTGTCTTGAGTTACCTTAGCATTTGTGTCAGGGAAGGCAGTCTTTTTGGTTTCCTCTGATCTGGGAAGGGAGTGCAAGGCTCTGGAGGTCATTTTGATGCTGAGAAGAGGATTTAAGCTTCTTATATCAAAATCAGGCTTTTCTAAGTATTGAGACACACAGTTTGGCACTGCTTGTGTACTGGGCACATCAATATTTGGGAAGAACCATATACAATGTAAGTGGCAAATCTGTAGAATAAAGGGCATCTGCTATTGTGTTTTTTGGCTGGGAGGTGTTTTTTGCGAACATACATGAAACACAGTCATATTTTTGGGATATTGTATACATACCAAGGAAAAGTATATTTTCCTCTCTGAATTTTAATTTCTTATATAGATAAGATTAAAATCATAAAAAAGAATAAAGAAGAATAAAGAAATCACCTGTAGCCTCAAACTCTTACACATTTTTTACAATTATATCTTCTTTTATAGACGTTGAACATATGCTTACTTAAAGCTTAATTCTAAATATAGTGTAAATATAACTTTTTATATAATTTTTTTCACATCAATTTATAGCTAAAGGTAAATTCATTTAAAGCCACTAGTTGCACATTAACTTTACTGGGTTGATAAATTCAGATCTGCAGAGTTGAACTTAATGGAGAAAAGGTGGAAGATGCAGAATCCATTTTTTTGTTGTTGAAACTAGGTTGTTTTGCATTTAAGACTCATGTGATGTTAGAGTACTGACTCTTGAAAGTAATTTTATTTCTTAGTTGCCATATTAAGAACATATGATTTGAGGCCAAACTAGCTATATTCACATGCTGGCTCTGTTAGTTTGGATAAGATACTTCATCTCTCCTCCTCAGTTTCTAAAATACTGCTCCTTCTATTATTTTAGTGATGAGAAATAAAACAGAGCTTCATACCTAAGAAGCTCTTCACCATCATTGTTATTTTTGTCATCATAATCACATGATCACCAAGATAGTAGGTATTTGTTGAGTATCTACTCTTTATTAAGACTGATGGTGTTCAACAGAAGTGGGAAAATGTTAAACAGACAGGATATCCTAGCAGAAGTTAGTGTATAGGAAGCGTAATTGTGTTGTGCATAGTCAGAGTGGCTGAACTCCATCACTGTTTATCTTCTAGTTTCTCTGAAGACAGACAGAGAAGTAGGGAAGGCATTTACAGCCATTTAAAATGGGTTTTATTGGGATGAATGACATTAAGTGCTGAGATTAACTGCCAAAAGGATTTGATTGTGAATTAAGAATAAAAGTCTTGTGGTTAAGAGTTAAAATTTTGTGTTTAATAAGAGAAGAGCTTAATGGATTTTAAGGCATTCCATTTGTTGTTTTAATATTCTCAGCATTTATTATTAAAGTGGGGGTGGTTGTGGACTAATTATAGTCCATATTATGATGATTATGATGTTTTAGAGAAGACTGAAAATCTACATTTTTTTTCCAAGCTAATGCAGTAGGGAAAATATAGCATCTGAAGCTTCAAAATAGTTTGCTTGACCTCATATGATCACTATTGAGGCTATGTAAAAGCACCAAGTTTTCAGGAAGTTACTTTTATGCAAATTATTGTATTTTTCTGTTAGATTCTTTTTTTTTAATGTTTTAGTTATTTTAACAGAGAGAGACAGAGACAGAGAGAGAGATCACAAGTAGGCAGAGAGGCAGGCAGAGAGAGGGGGAAGCAGGCTCCCTGCTGAGCAGAGAGCTGGATGTGGGGCTGGATCCCAGGACCCTGAGATCATGACCTGAGCTGAAGGCAGAGGTTTAGCCCACTGAGCTACCCAGGTGCCCCAAATTCTTTTTTTTTAAAATAAGGTTATTTTTTTTTTAATTTTATTTATTTATTCATGAGAGACAGAGAAAGAGAGAGGGGCAGAGGGAGACACAGGCTCCCCGCTGAGCAGGGAGCCCAATGTGAGACTTGATCCCAGGACTCTGGGATCATGCCTGAGCCGAAGGCAGACACTTAACCATCTGAGCCACCCAGGCACCCTTTTTGTTAAATTCTTAAATGAAAAGCATCAGCTTGGTCACTGGAGTAGGAAATAAAATACAGGGAAAGAATATGAAATTATCAATACCATTATGTTAATATAACTGAAAATTTATTTAGGAAGAAAGTGGTAGAGATGATAGTGTGATTTTCATAAATTATAACAACTATAAAGTGAATTTGACCGATCATTTTACTGATTCTATATAAGGTCTCTGTGACCTATTAAATTAAGAAAGATTAGGAGCACAGAACACATTTTTCTGTACAGCAAAAGAATAAGAAAATGTTTAAGTGGTTTTAAACAATATCCTAAACTTTTTTTTACCCTGTGAAAACTTTTTTTTACCCTGTGAAAACCTCTGTAAAAGATTACAAAAGCAATTATATTTATTAGATATAGACTAGTAGCTTTATGGTCACAGAAGTTTAGCCTCAGGATGTTCATGCATTCATTTATGATGATATAGATTTGGCAGAATGACTTGGTAAATTTTTAAGAAAAATACTTGAGAAAGGAAAATTAATTTATTTGGTCTTGATAAGCAATTATTTTAAGAAAACTATTTGAAGTGGATCAGAATCAGTAATGTTTTTAGCAGTAGATATTACTGAAAAAAATTTAGCGTTGTTATTTGGTGTTATTTTAGGTCTAAGTCTTTTGCAGAAGAAAAGCCAGATTGATACGGTGGTATAGAAAGATAACAAATTGGTTAGTGGTAATAGTTACCTCATCCCATTCATGGTAATAATATCAGAGATTGCCTACTGAATTATGCTGAGAGTTGTCAGAGAAGTGATTTTGTCACCGTAATAAAAATTGATACTGTTGTTTTTGGTATCTCATTTTGTATTTTGAAGCCTTTTGACAAATGCCCTTCAGAATCTACCCTCATTTTAAGTAAAAGGATTACCTTTATTTTCCACAACATCGGCCACCATATTAAAATTAAAAATCTTGGCGGCCTTGGCTTGCGCAGTCCCGGACTGTCAGAGGCGAGACGCGTCCCCCTCAGGTAACAGCCATGAGTACCCCAGCCGTGTCTCAGGACCTGCAGCTGCCCCCGAGCCAGAGGGCTCAGCCCGCGTTCAGAGAACAAAGAAGACAAAAACTCAAGGAACATATATTAAAAAGAAAAACTTTTTTTGCATACAAACAGGAAAATCACATACCCAGTAGAGACCAGAACGTGATGAACTCTGAGGGCCAGGTCCACGAAGAGACAAAAGTTCTGAAATTTAAAACAAAAATGGCTGGTAAGGTCAGTAGACCTCCTGGGAACAAAAATCATATAACAACAGGAAAAAATTGTATTCCTTTAAGACCTTCTAATGAATCAACCAATTCAGCAATAGCAACTGACACATAATTTTGAGGATAATAATCAAATGGGACAGTCCGTACCAATTAAAGATGACCCTCAAAGTCAACACATGACATTAAGCCAAGTGTTTCATCTTAAAAACAACAATAAAAAGAAACAGATATCCACAGAAAAACCAAAACAAGATGCTAACACATCCAAGAAGCTTGTGCTTGGGTCTTACCGTGGCCAAATTGTTCAGTCTAAGATTAATTCATTTAGAAAGCCCCTGCCAGTCAGAGATGAGAATTCTGCAACAATGAAGAAACCTTCAGCCTCTGTCCCTAAAGCGTTAGGGCCTCTGCCCACAGACACCTGAGGTGCGACCATGAGAATTGATAGAGCCCCGAACACAGTGACCACCACTAAACTTGGGAGCACGGCATCTCAGGATAGACAGCTAGTGCGGCCTCCTATCAGAAGTCACCATGACAGTGCCCAGGACGCTGTGAAACAGGGCCTGGGGAGAACCACTGCCAACGTTACAATCAGGAAAGGGCCTGGAGAGAAAGAATTACTGCACTCAAACACGGTTTCGTCTAGTGCCAAAACCGGTGCTCAGGATGTAGAGAGAAGGAAGA
The DNA here is from genome assembly GCA_003697995.1 of Taxidea taxus jeffersonii. Classification (NCBI taxonomy): domain Eukaryota; kingdom Metazoa; phylum Chordata; class Mammalia; order Carnivora; family Mustelidae; genus Taxidea; species Taxidea taxus. Next base: position 31,406 of record RCUC01169284.1, on the reverse strand, counting down.
CACTGGCAAGAAGCCTGACCTCTGAAACTGTAGCCAGGCCTGCTTTGGCTTCTAACACCAAACTGATACAGAAATCAAAAAGCATTGACCCTCGTAGACACACTATAGCAAAAGCAACTCTTGATAGATCGGCCCAGCCCAAAGAAACAGCAGAAGAGAGAAAAGCTCGTCTGAGCGAGTGGAGAGCTGGCAAAAGAAAAGTGCTGAAAAGGCCTAGTGCAGTGGTTACCCAGCCTGAACCTGGAGGGCAGAATGAAAACTCAGTCAGGTCCTTTTGGACGACCATGGTAGAAGAAGATGAACAAAGATTATTTACTGAAAAAGTAAACAAGACATTTTCGGAATGCCTAAACCTGATTAATGAGGGATGCCCAAAAGAAGAAATATTGGTCATACTGAATGACCTCATTAAAAATATTCCAGATGCCAAAAAACTTGTTAAATATTGGATATGCCTTGTACGTATTGAACCACTCACAAGTCCTATTGAAAATATTATCACAATCTATGAGAAAGCTATTTTGGCAGAAGCTCAGCCTATTGAAGAGATGCGACATGCAATTGCAGATATTCTAACAATGAAGAGTCAAGAGGAAGTGAAATATGGAGAAAATGTTGAGGCTTGTGCAACTAAGGAATACATTCAAGAAGTCAACGATGAAGATATGGGTGTTAATCTAGAGTCAGGAAGACCAGGAATGGAAAAGAAACCTAGAAATGTGGTATTTCAAGATTGTGAAAAAGAAGATGACAAAAAAGATCCAACCAATGATGTTAAAACCCCCAGTACAGAGACCAGGGGGAGTTGTTTAATCAAATATAATGTGTCTACTACACCATACCTACAAAGTGTAAAAAAGAAGATACAGTTTGATAACACAGATACTACATTTAAAGAGCTAAAGTTTCTAACACCAGTTAGACGTTCTCGACGTATTCACGAGAAGACTTCTAAACTGCCAGATATGTTAAAAGACCATTACCCAGGGCGCCTGGGTGGCTCAGTTGGTTAAGCCTCTGCCTTCGGCTCCGGTCATGATCCCAGAGTCCTGGGATTGAGTCCCACATCGGGCTCTCTGCTCGGCAGGGAGCCTGCCTTCCTCCTCTCTCTCTGCCTGCCTCTCCGCCTACTTGTGATCTCTGTCAAATAAATAAGTAAAATATTTAAAAAAAAAAAAAAAAGACCATTACCCATGCGTGTCTTCACTGGAGCAGTTAACAGAGTTGGGAGGTGAAACCGATGCTTTTGTGTGCCGTCTTAATGCTGCGCTCTGCCCGATGTACTCAGAGACTGGAACAGCACAAGAGAAATAAAGTGATGATAAGAAAAAAAAAAAAAATTAAAAATCTTAAGAGCCAAACCAATCATTTAATTGGAAGTTGCTGCAAAGAAGTGAGGCCCCTTTTAGTTCCTCATGGCCCCTTGTCTCTTTTCCTGGGATAATTTAATTCAAGTCAAGTCAGAGATCTCCTAAAAAACAACAAATAAACAAAAACAACAAACACCCCTCTTTTAACACTAGAGTAATTGTTAGGTTGAATATTATTATAATTGCTTATATTTTTACATGTAAAAATACAAATTTTTTAAAATCAACTTTTCAAGTAAAATTCTGGTGGCTCTTTTGTTAAACATCTGTCTTCCGTGTTGTATCAAAAAAATAAGGTAATTTGAGGGAGACTGGGATTTCAGCAGTGAAATAGTTGTGGTCTTAGACCCAAGAGGTGATTATTTAACCTCTACTAGGGGATGTGGTGCCTTATAATCACAGGTGAATGAAAGGAGTTAATTATTTTCCTTCATGTTCTTGCCCTGTGGTCTGATTGCTTTAAATGCTTAGAAGTCTTAATAAACAATTTAATCACTCTAGCTATTGACCTAGAATAGACCTGTTATGTTAGGCCCACAAAGAAATGTTCAGTGTCAACATGGTTACAAGTAATTATTATTAGGACTAAGACATGGTTTTTTGATAAAACTATACTTAAAAAGTTTTAGGGCTGTAAACAGAGAGAAATTTAGTAAGTCTAAACCTTGAAGTTGTAGAATTGATAAAAATCCTAGAACTTTTAAGATGAAAATGGTTTCTAAAGTCATAAATCTATGTACAGATGTTGTAACTAAGACTTAGAAATATTAAGTTATTTTCACAATTAGGCTTTAAGTACTTCCAGAATAAAGACAATTGTTCCTATTAGTACTTCCTCGACAGTACAGCTTTTGATGCTCCCCATTATTTAGAAAATAACTGTGGAATACATAAAGATGTCTACCAGAAATTTGTAGAAGAAAACTAGTATTCTGAAGGGCTGAAAAATGGTCCTAAGTCGGGGGAATGACATATTACCTGGTAAAATAATCACTGTCCATATTGTAGGGTCACATTTAAAATTTTGCATCTGTGCTAGAAGAAGAAAACTGTCATAGATGGAAAACTTCATAATTTTGATCTCCCATTCATCACATCGTTTGGTGGTAAGAAGTGGAAACTTTGTGGGTTTTGGATCTTCTGGTCATATAACATAGGTTTTAGCATATTTTACTTTATTTGTATTTATGATTTAGCCTATACACATTGGTCATTGATACAGTATGATTACTGAAATAACAAAAATATGTGATATTCCCATCTGTTAAAATGACATAAACAAAGTATTACTCCATTAAGCCATTAAGTCCTGCTTGTAGTGCAACTTATTTTTTCCTTGATTTACCTGTACCTGGGATAAAATAACACTTTCTATAACATTGAGTAAATAATTTCATCTCTATTATCTTTACTTTTGTTATTTCTAAAATGAGAAGGTTGGGTTAGAAATACTATGGTATCTCATTTCTTGAGATACTCCTTTCACTAAATAACTTTATTTAATAGTGATAATATGTTCTACGTGAGTATCCTGAGCCCAGTTATTACTCTAAAGAGTAGAAGTTTTCCGAAGTAGAATAAAGAGAGAACATTCTAGACTCCAGAAAGAACATGGCAATTTATAGTGATGTGGTGAGATTAAGCTATAGACTGCTTGGGGGTTTGAATGTGGGAAAGAGTGTGAGAGGCTAGAAAGAAGGGGCCTAAAGTGTGCTTTGCTGAGGAGTTTAAGCTTCCTATATAGATAGTTGACATCTCTTAGGATTTTCAGTCTGGAAGGGTAACATAATGTAGATGCATATTTTAGAAGCATTGTTGGTAAATGTGAGGTTGGATTAAAGTATGTAGAGACCTAAAGCAAGGGAAGTGAGTCAGAAAGTTATTTAGCAGTTGAGGGGAGTAGGGACAGATGTGAACAACTTTTAATGATAGAATCAACGAGACTTGGTGACTTGTTAGATGTTTCAGGGGTGAGGAGGAGGGGAGAATATGGAGTGACGCATAGATTTCCAAGCATCTATGTTTATAGAAATAATTGACTTAAGGGAATTTGGGTCTGAAACTCATTTCTGGGAAAGGGGATGGTGGTAAATTTAATTTTACGATACTTGTAGCCAAAGAGGTGTAAAGTCCCATAAGGAGCTGTAAAGTTGAGACTGATTCTGAGTAAAGATGGAGGCTGGGAAAAATATATTTGGGAGTTATGGAAGTAGTTTGTGGGAACACAGCTGGATGTGCCTTCACCTGCATGAGCATGTAAGGTGAAGAGAGAAGAGGGTTGAAGAGATGTCCCTGGGAAACCATAGGGAAGAGGATGTGCAGCCGTTGGAAGAGAGAAAGATAGGTGATTAGCAGGGTAGGAGGAAAATTGTTAGAAAATAGTGCCCTGGCATGCTGGGTAGGAGGAAAGTTAATACAAAATAGTGCCCTGGAATTCATGGGAGGAAATATTTTTAAGAAAAGGAGGATAGTAAGTGCAAAATGTTGCCATAGGTCAGCTAGGATAAGAAATATGTCTTTGGGGTTTGGTGGTAAGGAAGACTCTGTACCCTTGGTTTTAGTTAAGGAGTGAGGGCAGAAGTGAGATTGCTGTGAGGTAGAGGCTAAATAGAATCTATGGAATCAAAGCCCTTCTAGATAAAGACATTAGATCATGAAGAGAATCAGTGATGGACAGTAGTTTGAAAGGTAGGCAGGTTGTGGCTCATAAAGACAGGAGCATGAAAATAAATGAAGAAATTGATAAAAGATATACTGGCTAACATTCTGTGTAGAGTTGGAAGTAAGTTTAATTTTAACCAACAAGGGAAAGATTATAAATATCTACATACAATTATTAATCTATGTTATCTGTCTTCTCTCTCTCTCGTCATAATAAAATTATCACAAACTTAATTTGAGTACTTCTTATAATGTAGCTTAATTTGATTTATTAAACAAGGGGGAAAAAACAGAAGAAATCATTCTAGGAAGAATTGATAAACACCTCTGACAAATGTATCTATTATTTATGTATTGTGTTGAAGTTATTGGGATTGCTTTAGAGAAAAATTATCAGACTTTTGGTTTTTGCAGAGAAATTGACTGTCACCCAAGCTTCTTATTCTTTATGTGATTTATGTTACGGCTCTTTCTAAAAAGTTAATACCTAAATTTAATTAGAAAGGAAAGAAATCTAGATACTTAAGACTAACTAAATTGGAACATTTGAAATAGTGCAGACTTAGAGCAAAAGAGAATCTTAAAGATCAATTTATCCAACTCCTCTTCAATTCTTCCTTCTTGATTCTCTTATTTCATTTCTCTTCCTTTTTTGTTTTGTTTGCTAGGATCTTCAGTTTAAAAGCAGTCTCTTTCTCTTTTCTCCCTAATACCTAATCTGTGCGATAAATTTCTCACAGCTGTTGATATTACCACTATCGTTGCTCAATTTTATCATGTTTTCTTCTTTAATCTATGAATTAGTTTGAAATGCATTTTTTTTAAATTTCTAAAAATAAGGACTTTTAGGGGACTAACTTTTTAATCAATGAATTCTAATTTAATTACCCTTTTATGAGATATAGTCAAGTCCTGAACAGAACTTTTGACAGCTTTATAGGACTTGAAGACAAGGTTTAAGGATCAGGGGCCAGCAAAGGTTGGTGCTCATGTAAATATCCCAAGCTTTGAGATAGGACCCTGACATGCCATACCATAGGAGTGAATGTGAACTGAAAGTAAGACAACTCTCATGTCAGTTTGAGGTGCACTTCATTGGCCCCCCAAATTAATACCCAATATTGGATTAAGCTGATTCTAGACTTCTCATGCTCCCAGAATCAAATCAGAAATATCAAAGGAGAAGATAACATTTTAGTCTTCAAATTATTTATAAAGCAGTTTTTCAAGTAGAATAACATATAGTGAAAGATACTCAGTCACATAAGTAGGCATGACAACATGAATGAAAGCTAGTAGAAGCTGTAGAAATAGACTTAAAAGGTCTCTACTTAATTGGAATACTAAAAGAATTTTTATAATTGTACTTTGTTCAAAGAGTTAAAAATGAAGATTAAATCATGTTACAGGGAATTTATTTGAAAAATAATCATAGAAAATCTATAAGTGGAAAGTACTAAAACTGAATTTGGATGGATTTAACATTAAATTAGACATTATTGAAGAGAGGATTAGTGAACTGGAAGATAGAACAGAAGAAAATACCAAAAATGTAACACAGAATAGCAAAGAATAACAAAAAGGTAGAACATATTAAGAGAGAGTAAGAGATGGAGGGTATAGTAAGGAGAGCTCAGTACACTTCATTTGGAGTCTCAGGAAGAGAGAGAGAGAGTGCTAGAGCAGTGTTTGAAGAAATAATGATTAAGAATATTCTCAAGATGATGAATGATACCCAGCCACATATTTAAGAAGTCCAACATATTCTAAACAAAAAGGGAAATAAATACTATAGTTAAAAATCCTAAAAACTAAAGATAAAAAAGAATTCTGAAACTAGGTAGAGAAAGAAGACACATTATCATTGAATGAACCAAAATTTTACTTCACCTACACATTTATACTGGTGGATTTATTAAAAGACTGTTATTCCAGGGGTGCCTGGGTAGCTCAGTGGGTTAAAACCTCTGCCTTCGGCTCAGGTCATGATCCCAGAGTCCTGGAATCAAGCCCCGCATCGGGCTCTCTGCCCAGTGGGGAGCCTGCTTCCCCCTCTCTCTCTGCCCTCTCTGCCTGCTTCTCTGCCTACTTGTGATCTCTGTCTGTCAAATAAATAAATAAAATCTTTAAAAAAAAAAAAAAGACTGTTATTCCAGATGCAGGAGTGGAGAAGGAAGGAAGGGCAGTGATATGGTACATATGTTGGTATATCTGAATGAACAGAATATATAAAGCAATAGCAGTGCCTTGTGACTTTAAGATATATGCAGAATTAAAATAATGCCCGTAATATTTTATGTTGCAGGAGGGAAGAACTGTAGATAGTGTTGTGAAGTTTCTGTTTTACTTGCAACAGTTAATCACTAATTATAAATTATGATCATTTGAAGAAGCATGTGATTATGTATGAAAATCATTAAAATAGCATAATTTTTTTAAAGATTTTATTTATTTATTTGACAGAGATCACAAGTAGGCAGAGAGGCAGGCAGAAAGAGAGAGGGGGAAGCAGGCTCCCCGCTGAGCAGAGAGCCCGATGTGGGGCTTGATCCCAGGACCCTGGGACCATGACCTGAGCTGAAGGCAGAGGCTTTAACCCACTGAGCCACCTAGGCACCCCAAAATAGCATAATTTATAAAGAATATACAACTTCCAAATTGCCAGTGTTCAAATAATGAAGAATAAGTATTAAACCAATTGAAACTAAGACAAGAAAGGTGAGAAAGGGAACGTAAAGTAAGACAGTTAGCATTTAGCAAGATGATTAACTTTATCCTAAATGTGTCAGTAATTACATTAAATATACATTGTTTAGCCATAATAATCACAACAATGTGGTGTCTGTGTAAAGATAAATATATCAATCAATGGAACAGTTTAGAAAGCCCCAAAATAGACCTTCAGATATTTGGTTTTCTCAAAGGCAATAGTGATAATTCAGTGGGCACATGGGGTATGGTCAGTTAAATATTCATATGAAAATAACAAAAACAAACTGCAGCTCCTATCTCCTATCAATGTGCAGATTTATTCCAAGATATGTCATAGGACTCAATGTAAGAGCTAACACTGTTAAGCTTCTAAAAGAAAATACATGAAAATATCTTCGTGATTGTAGGTAGGCACAGATTTCTTAGAAGAGACACACAGAGGTGCACCTGGGTGGCTCAATGGGTTAAAGCCTCTGCCTTCAGCTCAGGTCATGATCCCAGCGTCCTGGGATCAAGCCCCTCCTGGGATCAAGCCCTACATGGCTCTCTGCTCAGCAGGGAGCCTGCTTCCCCCCACCCCCTCTCTGCCTGCCTCTCTGCCTACTTGTGATCTCTGTCTGTCAAATAAATAAATAAAATCTTATTTAAAAAAAAAAGACACACAGAAAGTGTGGGTAATCAAATTAAAGAATTGATGAATTGGATTTCATCAAAATGAAAAACTTCTGCACTTCAGAAGATACATAAAGAAAATGAAAAGCCAAGCTATGGACTAAGCACTAAGCTATGAGACAAGGACAATCAGCAATGGGGAATTTCCTTTAAAGTTGGTGGGAGTTTAAAATTGTTACAAACACTTAGAAATTGTTTGACAGTATCTTCTGATGCTAGAGATGTGCATGTCAGATGACCTAAAATTTCACTCCTACATTTATACTCATTAGAAATGAATGCACACGTAGACCAAGAGGTATGCAAGATTATTCATAGCAGCATTATTTTCAGCAAAAGACTGAAAACAGTTCAGTTACCCATCAGTAGAATAGATAAATGTGATATATACTTAGACAATAAAACATACTGTGTAACAATGAGAAAGATTTAACTGCACTTAACATGGACGACTTTCACAGACATGTTGTCCCACGAAGGGGCTAGGTACAAAAAGAGCACACTGTGTGGTTCCATTAATGTAAAGCTTGCACACAGGCAGAGCATACCTATACAACCTAGCAATACTTGTTTGGGTGGTAAAACTATAAAGAAAAGTAAGAAAAAGATGAACATAAAGATCAGGTTCATTTGTGAGAGGAAAAGGCTGGTGATCCAGTAGGGTGCTTTTTGGAGTGCTAGCTGTGTTCTATGTGTTTACCTAATGCTCTATGTGGTTTCGTTTTTTATATATTCATTGGCTGCACATTTGTTCTGTTTTTTTTTCCTCATGTGTCTCACAATAAAAATAGTTTAAAAAGAGTAATATGTTATGGCATAGATAAATGTTAATATCTTACATAATGAAGGCATGTGACAAAAAAGTATGTTAAAAACCTAATTTTTAAAATGTTTATGGGTAAAAAAAGTTTATGTGTGCACATAGACACACACGCACATATATACACTCACAGCCAACTCAGAGTAAGACACAGAAGGATATATGCCAGAATGCTAACAATGGACATCTCTGCACTTTACACAGAATATATACTATTTTATAACTAGGAAACCCTTCATTAAATATTATTTAATAAAATTAACACTTGTAGAGTGTGTTGTCTTCTATAGAGAAGACTGGGTTATTTATACTGTGTTGTTCAGGGAAGGATTTAAAGCTACTTTACATGCAGTAAATGGCATTTTGAGCAAAATACATGTATGCAATCACATAGAGACACTTCAGGCAATGGTTTGGTTATTAACAAAATATACCTTAGCTACAGTGGGAATAGTGGAAATTACCCAGCAATTTTTTAATCCTAAACTGTTTCTTAAAGTCAGTAGTTCCTTTAACTTTCAACATAAAAAAGAACAGCATTTTTATGTAGCTAGTTAAAGAAAAACTGCCATTTGATTTTTTCAAAAAAGAGAATATTGTCTAAGGTCACAGAATTTGCTCAAAACATCCATGACTTCAGTTTCCTTTTTAAAAAAGCAACAGTGCCTACCTTGCAGGTTTGTATGGGGTGTAATGTGATACCATATACATGCTTAAGCAGGGGTATTAGTATGCATGACATGTAGAACTGATTTCTGGGAACTGTTGGAAGACTAGCACTGAGATAAGAGTTTGGGTTTGGGAGTTGGACCTGGATTTTTATTGCCTCGCTCTACAAATAAGCAATTATGTGTATTACTTAACTTCTCTTCCTTCATTTCCACATCTTTAAAATAAGGAAGATAACAGGACTGACCTCAGAGGGTTGTTGTGGGGGTAAAACAAAGTGCCCAGTATAGTGTCTAGCACAAAGTAAATATCCATATAAATGTTAGCTCTCGTTGTAGAGCTGTTTTATATGTAACTTCAGGTTACCAGCAAGATCAGTTAAGAGCCTGGGACAGTAACCACTTGTTTTTCATATATGTAACACCTATAGCCTTTCAAAATTTTTCTTTTTGATAATTGATTACTGCTAAGTCTAATGCTGCCATTTATATAGTCATTTATGGGAATATTTGCCATGATTGGGCATAAAATATAGTCTGCAACCTTGATATGAAGTTGAAAATTGGGAAGAAAGGTAATGGGGAATAGGTAAGGTGCATAAATATTTCTCTATTTCTTGAATTTAACTATTTTTCTCCTTCTGTCTGATCCTCCCCCCCCGCCCCCCATCCAGGATCAGAGTATCAGTAATCTCTCTCCAGATTCTTTCCATTTTGCATTCTGTGTTTCTGGGGAAAAAAAAAAAAAAGTTAGTGGTATTTTTTCCTGCCAAGTCTTGCTATCTTACTGAGTCTCATTTTGATTTTATGGGGTGGGGGGAAGGCTTTCTGTTTGACTTTGTGTGTAGGTGTGTAGGAAGGTGGGAGCCAGGGAGGGTAAATGCATTGCTGTCATAGAAGACCTTCCTTGACCAGTACTTTGAATCATTAACCACATAGAGCCAGTGTTCCATTGTGTTCTTTCACAGACTTAGGTAGGCTGCACCTTGTAACCATGAGGTCTCTAAGTCTGTTGCTTTGTAGGAGTATCCTGCTTCATCTCCCTTTAATTGCTTTACTGCTTTCTGAGCTCCAGAAATAATATTTATTTGCTCAGTGAATTTTTGAGCTCAGTAAAGTATAGACATTTAAGCTTCCCAGATTCTGTAGCAAAAGGAGCTTGGAAAGTAAATGATGTATTCACCTTTTTATGGTCTTTTTTCAGAGGTAGGTACTTGAACGGGGAAGAACATAAAATGTGTAGTATCTTCTTCCTTCAGATTCTTTTTTTTTTTTTTTTATTAAGTCTCCGCCTGGGAATGTGAGGACTTCCTCCTTATATGAAAGTTGAATCGCAACTAGGACAGTGCTGAGCTGTCTGCTCTTAGTCTCTGTAGCACTCATGAAACCCTCTGATGTTCATTTTCTCCAATATCCTTCAGGTTACTTGAATATCTTAGCTGGATTAGTTAGTTAGATCTGGGGACATGTTGAGTTAGATATTGAATGGAGAGGTGGTATATCGCTTTTTCATACATCTGACATTTGAAGAGTCCTGAATGCAGTATAAAATGAGAGGAAAGAGTACCCCATCAATATTTAAAATTGGTATCGAAAAATCATATATACACCCCCCAATTTATGATCTCTGGGCACATCAATTTAGTGACACAGTGACAGGCAGAGGAACAATTTTAAGGAAGTCAAATATAGTAGCTGCCAGCTAAGAAGAGAATTAGAAAGGACAAAAATGGACAATCCTTTCCAAGTAGCATATCCAATACGTGCCATCATGATGGAGTACTTTTCTCCTTCTCCATCTATCACGTCTCCTATTTCCAGGACACATAGAAACCTGAGTGGGTTTATTTCTTCTTGAAGGTTAAAAAAAAAGCATGTATTATTACTCAGAAGAAGTATGGAGTGTGGTCAGTTCAATTCATATTGCTTGAGCAGTTCAACAATGTTCTCAAGGCCCTGGGCTCGTTCCCTCTTCTGTGCTGCCATCCTCATCGTGTTGGCTCTGACCTCATGCCTGCTTACCCACCACTGTGGTATGATGGTTCCTGCTCTGCGTGACCACTCACACAACTCGTGCAAGGTTTTACATAGTCATTCTAGGGGTCCACTGGCTTGCTCTTCTTTTCTCAGAAAGCTACAGGGTGAGGTGCTTAATCTGGGAGGGTAGTGTGGGGAAAAAGATAAAACTGATTTTTGAAGAGGTTTTAATAATATATCTTGGGCATTTGTGCAAAATGAGTGACTCTGTTTTTGAACATGTAGATCTAAAATACATATATGCTAAGGGACACAGGTAGGCTCCAAAGCCAGTGTAGTCTTGAAATGTGTGAGGATTCAGGCTATGATTTGCTTCACTAGATCCATAAAAATGTTGGTACTTGACAGTGTTCTTATTTTTGCTTTTTTGGCTGCACATACATGTTGAAAGTTTCCTCTAAGTCAGCTACTTCATTTTTTCTTTTCTTTTTTTTATCTTGATGACATATTTCCCCCTGCCCATGACCTTGGGACAGTATTGATGCTCAGTGAATACTGCTGACTAATTGACTGTGGTGTTCAAGAGAAACTTTATAGTTATGCAGTATCTTTTTCTCTCCCCCTCATTGGCTGAAAACCATATTCCTTGTGAACCTGATGACCGTTTATACCAAAACTTCTGCACTGTTAGCCAAAATCAAATCAAACACTGGGAGGATGCAGAGGGAGAGGGGCAGACATGGTAAGCTCTTCAGAGCTATACTCTTGAAGACTGTGATTGCTCTAACCTCTTCTCACCTCTTTCCCTTAGGAATATCTTCTCAGAATTAACACTCCAGAGGAAAGTAGCAAATATTATACATTGGAGTCAATGTCTTGCTTTCACTAATACTTCTCTGCTCTTTGAGGTATGAGTCTTATTCAGAGCACTTATGCTTAGCACATACACGAACAGAGCTTGGTTGGCAAATAACCTGGCAGAGGACATTCAGCTCTCTACAGGGTTGTCTAGTCAACCAAACCCAAAGCATTTGGGACCCAGGTCTGTCTGTCCTTTTTACTATTGTAGGTGTGTCATTTGCTCTCTTTGTGTCTAGGCCGGCCAGTTTTTACCTACTCCTGGAATCTTCTCTCTAACTCCGTTGGCCCTTGAGAAAATGGGTTACTCATAGATATGATGCACAGTTCTGCTGAATTGAATTCTGAGCAGTTTAAAGATAGTTTCCTGGCTAAAGACATTATCTCATCTTCTGTTTTTACAGTACTCTCAGCTCCTGACCAGCTTCTCACTCTGAAACTGTTTATTCCTGAACTTTATTTCTCCAGCTGTCTCTTACTTCTCCCATTCTGGGTGTCCACGGTTACACTTTCGTTTTATTCACTGTTTTGTTTCCTCCTCCTTAATCATTGGTCCCCAGCTTGCCCATTACAAACATATTTATTTCCATCATATTTTCTGACCCTTAGAGAACGACATTTTGTCTATCATTAAATGGCTAACCTAAATTTTTTTGCTGTACAATGAGGAGGGGTCTATTTATTGCACATAAATAATGTATTGACTTATTCAGTAGTTAATAAAGATCTAAGCTTAATTTTGCCATTTTTTTTCTCAGAAGCGAGTTGTCAGAAACCCTACAGGGGTATGTGATTTCATATGAAGTTCAGGCAAGCCAGGAATAATATAGGAAGATTTTATGTGTAAAATTGGCTCTTTCAAAGGTGGTTTCCATTTTTAAAGGGAAACTGAAAAAAAATGGACCATAGCAAGTATGTAATTTTTTAATAATTTTTTATTCAGTGTTTTTGAGTTATTGAAGCAGTTCTTTAGTAATGGTCGGTTTTCCTTGCTAAACACTTACAGTGTTTGTCTTTTTAACCTATTTTTTTGTAGTCTGATGAGAATGGCAAGGGTTTTGAAGCCAAATCTATGATGGTATGCAAATGATGACAACACTGTGGCACTGAGTAAAGAAATATGGTGTCATTGTTTTTATTTCACACTCTCTAAATTACCTGTGATGAGCTTAAGAGGTTTCATTCTGGCATAGAAAATTTTTAATTATTCATAGTGCTTTGGTGTACCATAAAAGTCAAATTATTAACACTGTAATTTGTTCAGATAGCATTTAGTAGGAAAATATATCAGAAATAATTAATTGTTCTCAAGTTATGATAAGGTAGATATATCTACAGAGGGTAATCAGAAAGAGTAGCAGTAGGATACTGATTGCTTTTTAGAGAAAAAAAAAATTCCGTTCCGTTAGTAAATGTTCACAATTGTGAGAGGCAAATTCCCACTGGGCAAGAGTGTTTTCCAGGTTGTTTTGCTGCCAGGTGTTTGACGTTGTGTGGAGTTTTGGGTGCATAAGGCTTATGGCCATCTTTGGGAATGATGTACTCCCAGGACCTCAGCTTTCTGCTGTGAAAGCTCCTATTTTCAAAGCCTGCTAGTGTCAGTAGGAACATTCCATTGGTCTCTAGGTGCTACTTATAGTGAAGACCATAGTTTTTCCCTCGACTCTGAGATAGCTACAGAAAAGGATACCTGTCCGCTAACAAAATTAATTTAGAATGTTGCCAGTGAGTGAACCACATGTTCTCCACTGTTCATAGGATTTGACTCCTATCATTTATTAATGGAAATAAACCTTGCCTCCTTTTGGTCTGTTTTAACATAACTGCACGCTACAGGCATGATTTATAATCATTCTAAAGGTAACAAAGGTCCAAATTGTGTGATCGTTTGCTCCGAGACCATCCATATTTTTCCCTTTCCCTTTTTCTGTCTCCTTGACCTAGCAGCAGGAAGCCTTTGTTTGAGGTGTTCATCTGGAACAACTTTTCCACACTTGTTTTCATGTTCTGTTAGATTACAGGGCAGCAGGCCTACCTTTGAAGCTCCTTTCTCTTTTGTTTCTTTGCCGTGCACTCCAGTAATTAACTTTGTCCTTCTTTTATTTGTTCCAGTCAATCGCAGGCCACTCTGCTGAGCATCTTCTCCCAGGAGTACCAGGTTAGAAGTTTTCTCCTTTGTGAGGGTTGACAGGTGCCTAATTGAATGATGAATGTCCCTTTATTTCTTTGTAATTGAACTGCCAGCTCTCTGATTGGGTTGGAGGATGTTCTCCTTTCCACATCAAGCACCGCCTGCGTCTCAGTGGAGGCCTGCCAAGCCTACCCATCCATCTGTCTAATAACATCTAGCCTTTGCTTATTTGGTGGACCTGTAATAAATTATGCTAAACCATTATTATTCTGACAATAATAATTTCCCTGTGTTGCGTGGTTCTGTGTGCTAAATGTTTGCTGACTTGCACTGTCAGTGCTGCTTTCCATTGCTGACAGAGATGATGATAAATGACCATTGCTGGAGTGGCAGAAGGCAAGAGAGGCAGAAAATGGAGTCATTTATCATGAGATGACAGGTGTCAGTCAAGTGGCAAGTCTCTATGGAATTACTTTTTGTAGTTTTCAAATAAGTTGTTTTTAAGCAGTGTTCTTCCTGGTTAAAAATGGCAATTGGATTGTAAAACTAGAGTGCAGAAGACTTAGATGGAATTGAATTGGGGGAAAATTAATACAAAGGTTGAAAGAGGGAACAAGTTTTTCTTTGCCCTCGGCAACCCTAAGCAGACTTATTTAGATTCAATTACTATGACCCTGTTGGCTTTTACATACATACTGTACCTTGTGCTACAGGCGGAAGACATCCAGGCCAAGCAGTAGGGATTAAAATGCATAGATTCATAGAATGGAAGGAAAAAAGACCTACCACCACCCAAATCCCCAAACTATTTTTCAGTTGGCCCTATGTGCTAGATATTAGGATGAAGAGATATGTCATTCTGTTCTTGAACCTGATGCATGACACAATATAAGGATCTTTTTTTGTTTTGTTTCAGAAACATATTAAAAGAACACATGCCAAACATCATACTTCAGAAGCGATCGAAAGTTATTATCAGAGGTATGACCTGCCTGCCCCACTAGAGGGTATCATAGTACCTATTAATTGTAATAATAATTATGAATAAATTAGGTTACTAAACCAATTGTCTATATAACATTTCAGGGCATTGTGATATAAGTCTTACTTAAGACTTCAGGTATATTTTTGATTTCTCAAATGGTTTGTTTAAAGAATATGGTGAGACTGTCTTGATTGTATATATGCATACCATATAAGAAATTCTTACAATATTATGGAATCTCAGTTGGCTACTTTAAACTTATTGTAAGTGTGTATCTTGTATAGATGCATGTTAATATACACATGTATCTACATATATGTGTGAAAGTTCTTGAATCAAGTTTTATTTCTCATTTAGATCAACAAGTTGAAAAATACATTAGAAGATAAGATTGAATTTTGGCTCACTTCTGTTTTGTATCATAGGTATTAGGTTTGCCATTTTAGAAATGGGAAAAAAAGAGGGCACCTGGGTAGCTCAGATGATTAAGCATCTGCCTTTGGCTCAGGTCACAATCCCAGGGTCCTGGGATTGAGCCCTGTGTCAGGCTCCCTGCTCAGTGGGGAGTATGCTTGTCCTTCTCCCTTTGCCCCTCTACCTAGCTTATGCTCTCTCTGTCTCTGTTTCTTTTTCTCTCTCTCAAATGAATAAATAAAATCTTAAAAAAAAAATGGAAAAAAAATGCATGTCAAGTAAGGACATATGGAGATAGATAATAGATGACTGTCACATTTTAAATGGAGTTCTGTATTTTTTTTAAAATATATAGTGGTGGGTCTTTTCCCAAATATTTAATTAACTTATTTATTAATTTTTATGTGTGTGTGAGAGAGAGGGCATCTGTGAGTTGGGGAAGGGACAGAGGAAGGAACAGACTCCCTGCTGAGCAGGGAGCTTAATGTAGGACTCCATCCCAGGACCATGGGATCATGACCTGAGTCGAAAGCAGATGCTTACCGGACTGAGCCATCCAGGCATCCTGGAGTTTTGTACTTAAAAAGAAAATCTGGTTATTAAATCAACAATGTAGTGTCCAGGGGATATATGAATTTCAGCCTAATTTATTATAAATAGTTTTCAACCTCTGTTCTAAAACAGAATGTTTAAAGTCGCTCTCTTAAAAAAGTTCTAAAAATGTTGTCTTTGTAATATGACTGAATAATTTATTAACTGTAAATGGTAATGGTTTGCATTAGAATTGTTGGTTGGTTTCTTAAATATTTCAAGAACATATTGGAAAGGAAAACTGTCTGAAATATGCTCTTAAATTATTACACCTAAGATTGGCAGATCAACGTTTCTGTGGTGAGAGTGACACCACTGATTTTAGATGAAGGATTTTTATGCACGAAAATTTTATGAATGAAATGAGTATATAGAATAAATATCGGTATGGCATTTCTATCAAGTCATTTTTTTAAGAATTGAGAAGTGTTTACTGAAAAGAAAAGTTATTGAAGTTAGCCTTTTAAAAAATTATACACTGTGCCATGTAAGAGATGCTTTCTGTTTTCAGTAGTAGCGTCTGTTAGGGATACAGACACTACACACACACACACACACACACACACACACACTTTTGTGTCGAGGAGAATTCCCCTGCAAACAAGTCCTTGTAGAATTTGAATTGATTTTTTTCAAATATTACAGTCCTCCTCAGTGACATCAACATTTGAATGAAAGTTGTAACCTAAATCATTCGTGAAAAATGAAGAATGGCTCACAAAGTGTTATGAAGTCCACAATAGCTTTGGAATTCAGGCCCTCCAAGGAAACACTGAAAAAATTACTTATATGTCAAAAAGTACATTTTTGATTGCGAAAATGATCGTGTTAGGCCGTCATATAAAAGCTTGGTTCTATGTCTAGTCTTTAAAGCCTTGTTAACATAAGCAGTGGAAAATAGAGCCTTTCCTAGAAATTTGGAGATCTACTTACGGGCCATGGGGCTACCCCCGACAGTCATTTTCATTGTTGTTTAAAGGCTATTTTAATTAGATGGTTTCTGCGACCTCTCGGTGTTGCTTTTTAAAATTTAGTTTCATTTAAAAGTATACTTAATTACTGAGGTATGAACATACTATATTGGATTATCTGGGCAGGTCAAGCCAAAATATAATTCTTTCCTGTAAATATGATTACTTTGTGATAAGCATTCAGGTGAGCAATAATAAGAATACAGAAATATATACACATGTATTTATACATACTTATACATTTATTTAAATGTGAGAATCTCAATTGTTTCAAGGAGTCACAACATTTTGAGGCAAAATGTGAAGTTAGGCTGTTGTAATGGACAGACTAATAAGAAAGCAAGTCTCACCAGATTCTCACTTGACCATTCTACTCCCTGGCTTTCTGCCCTGCACTCTGTGCCTGGAGATGGGCTACATTGTTACTGTTCAGATGGAATGACCACACAGCCTCTTGTAAACATGCTGGTTTAATGTCCCTGTATTCTCTAAGGTAAATTGGCCTTAAGAGAGTTTTTTTTTTCCAGGTGATAATAATAAAAGCAAATTGCATTATATCAAAATATATTTAAGCAGTTTGACAATGCTAATACTTTCTTCAATTCTTTTTCTTTTATAAAAGTAATACTTGTATATTGTAGAAATTAAGCACACTTGTGATGGTATAGAAAGGAATGAAAGAGCACCGTAACTGTGGCAACCAGAGATAACCACTGTTGTATTTTTCATCCTAGTTCTTTTTCAATCCATTTTCATATAGATGAGGTCATACTATATATACCATTTTGAATCCTGAATTTTATACCTGGAAAAATGTGTATGGCATAATATCACTTTGTAGAAAGCTTTTTATAAACATTTTATTGATTGCATTATTTCATCATATGAAAGTACCTCACTGAATTATAACTCTGTTGAACATATATGTTTCCAATGTTGTAATATAAAAATAATACTGTGATAAACATTTTGGTACATAAATATTTGCATATTGGATTAGTTTTTTTAAGATTTCTATGTATATAATTACTGGTGCAAATAATGAGCATTTAAAGATTTTATTATATGTTGCCAAATCACTGATAGAAAGGTTATAATGGTTTCCCCCAGCACTGTCAGGGAATACCTGCATCTCTGCATTCTTGATATTGTTGAGATGATCTCAATTCAGAATTTGAAGTCTGTATTTATAAACCATACAGTCCACAGTGTGATTCCATTGTGGTTAACTGAAAGTTCAAAGTGTCCCAATATCAGCTGAAAATGTTTTCTCAAGCTTTTGAATTATTGAGGAAATTTCCTCACTTCTTCATGTTGTACAGATACAGTTTGGTGTTCATTTTGAAAATAACTCTATTCTTCCCCACTTTATTAATGGCATTTTATTTCCAAACAGGAAACATACCTGGTAAAATTTATTTAGGTCCAACCAAACAGTTGCATAGGGGCACGTGTGCACACACAGACACAGTCACTGGTGGTCAGATTTGCAAATCCCCATCAAGAGCAAAGTTTAGAAATGGTGTCTCCCATTTTTCCCTTCTTCCAACATACACTGTTTGAGGGCCAGCTTTATTAGCTTCAGAGAATCAGATCAATTGGTTCACATGGAAAAAAGGCTAGCTCAAATATGTTATTGACATTACATGAAAAAAATAGTTTCTGAAAATTTGAACCACTACTTTGTTTAATTAGTACGACTTACTTTACACTCACTGTGTCCCATCTTCCAAGCTAGGAATCAAGTATACGAATTGAATAAGACATGGTACCTGCCCTCAACTGCTCTATTTCAGTGGGAAAAACAGCTGCATACATGGAGATGGGCTCCAGAAGTTTTAAAGGTAGAATCAACAAAGGTGGTATTCAGCTGTAAGCTTAGAATAGAAATTTTTTTTTAAAGGTTTTATTTATTTATTTGACAGACAGAGATCACACAAGTAGGCAGAGAGGCAGGCAGAGCGGGGCGGGGAGAAGCAGGCTCCCTGCCAAGCGGAGAGCCCGATGCGGGACTCGATCCCAGGACCCTGGGATCATGACCTGAGCCGAAGGCAGCGGCTTAATCCACTGAGCCACCCAGGTGTCCCTAGAATAGAATTTTGATAGGTTTTTGAAGTTCTACATTATAATTATTATGAAAATAATAAAGATCAAATAACTTTGCCTCTAATATTTTAAACCAGGGATGCCTGGGTGGCTCAGTTGGTTAAGCATCTGTCTTCAGCTCAGGTCATGAACCAGGGTCCTGGGATTAGCCCCCAGTAAGACTCCCTGCTCGGTGAGGAGTCTCTTTTCCCTCTGCCTCTCCTAATGCTTACGTGTGTGCCCTCTGTCTCTCTTTCTCTCAAGTAAATAAAATCTTTAAAATTATTTTAAATCAGTACGTTATTTTAATCTTAGATGCTAATAAATCTTTCACACTCAAAAAAACATAAAACAGACTTTCCATGAAGATTTTTTAAGGCTGGTTTTACCCACAAAATAACATTTCTTAGTCCTCCTGTGGCAAGGCTTAAAGGATGGCATATAACTTCTTTTTATATATACATGTTTTAATATACAAATAGGTATTGGGAAGATGGCCCAGGTCACCTTAGCGTAGTATCCATAATCACATCTTTATGTATCAGTTGTAATTCAGATCTTTGCTAAGGATCTGTTGGATATAGGTTCAGCATTCATTTGTGTAGGCCTCTCCCAAGGAGCTTCCAGGAGAACTGGAGAGAGAAACAAGCCATTGTAAATGTATGGAAAGTCTACACTGCAAGTTTGCACAAGGTGTTTTGAAAATGCAGAGAAGGACAGCATTAGGAATTTCTGATCATGTCTTACTGAATGGTTTCTGTTATTAGTTTGCTCCTTTGATTGCCTATCTAAAAATTGGAATAAAACTGAGGCGTCACTTGGTATAGAAGGTAGTTAAAGTTCCTAGAAAGGAAAACTTACAACTTTAAATTAATTTTCACTTAATTTGTTTTCTCCAGCACTTTTGAAGTGTTACAGAATATAGTTTGTAGTTAGGAAACAAACTGGAGATTAAATATATTTAGAAGCAGTTCTACCCTTTTCAGTGTTTGAAGGCTCCTCAGTCGACCTTGGGAGATGGGGTTCCATTTCGGAGCTTTACTGTTCACGAGCTAAGAGAGCCCAGACGGATTTCATCCATACCCTGGGGTCTTGTTTCTTGACAACTAGGCAGCTTTTAACAAGCTCATAATTAGGAATTTCCACTGTATTAAGTACAAACATGTTTCTGTGTAGAGATTGTGGGTTATTGTTTGACCATCTCCTATTCTTTATAAACTTAATAGAGACACACCATTGGTTAATAGTTAATGCGATATTTACATGAAACCATGGAGTTTTGAGTCCAAACGACAGTTCTCTGGCATAGGTAGCTGTCTGAGGTCTAACTATTCTTTTTCACTATTTCCAATCAGCTTCCAAACCTCTGCTCTGGTCACACTTAGAGCCTTTCCTGGTCCTCAGACACCCGGGCACATTCCTGACATTTGTGCTTACTGTTCTCTCAGTGGGAATATTCTTCCTCCCACGGTTCCCCTCTTGCCTTCTTACGGGCCTCAACCCATGTGTCCTTCCTTAGAGATGGCTTCCCCACCAACCCATCTAAGCTTCCATTTTATCGTAGAATATATCATTGTATTATGTAGGTATTTCTGTGTTTTCATTGTTTGTCTCTCCACTGTAATATCACCTCTGTGATGGCAGGAACCATGGAACTTTTGTTCTCTGCTGCTCCTTCAGAACCTGGAATAGGCCCAATCAATACAAGTTGGCTCTCAGAAATATTTGTAGGATAAATGAATGTTGAGTAAGAAGCTGTAAAGATACCCTAATACAGTATAGGCTTAGCTAATCTGACCCAGAACCTGAACCCTTAATGAATGTGCATGTTTGGTGGATTTGAACACGGAATTAGTTGATGAGACTTGGCCAAACGGATTGGCTGTTTCTGGAGCAGCCTTGTCAGCACAGTGGAAATGTTGTGAGTTGATGTGAGGTTCTGAGCTAAGCTGGTTCCCAGGGACCTTTCTCTAAACCATACTTGCCCTTTTTTTTTTTTTCTTTTCTTCTGAGAGTGCTTATTTCTCAATTAGATTCTTAAATAGTTTTTTTTTTTTATTTGTCAGAGAGAGAGAGAGAGAGAACGAGCACAGGCAGACAGAGAGGCAGGCAGAGGCAGAGGGAGAAGCAGGCTCCCTGCCGAGCAAGGAGCCCGATGTGGGACTCGATCCCGAGATGCTGGGATCATGACCTGAGCTGAAGGCACCCGCTTAACCAACTGAGCCACCCAGGCGTCCCTTAAATAGTTTTTTTAAGGAAGTCCCCAATACATGGAAAATGAATTTATTAGAATTACTTTGAAGTTATAATGATCCTGAGACTTCCTATCTTGAATAAATTTATATTTACTACACTTTGTTTATAGGAAAATCATACATCTCCATAAACATCCTTGTGAAATAATATATTTTAGTATCTGCTTGTGGTAGTTACATGGAAGACCTCATCTGTTGACTTTGATTTTTACTATCAAAGCAGATATTGTTAATTTATTCATTCAAGCAGCACACTGTAGAGAAAACATCCATATCAAATGTATTTTTCTTGTCCAATATGGCTTTTAAAAGTTATTAAATCAGTCATTTATTAAATAAAAAAATATATGTATAATACAATCACCTATTATAAGCCAAGAACTGTTTTAGGCATAATTAGTTGAATAAAATACAATTCCTGTACCCTCATCAGGCTTTCAACCCTGCACTGAGAAATGGGTTTGAGGTGGACAAGTAACTAGGCAGATACAGTATGCTGCGTATTAAGTGACGGAGAGATATTTACAAGGTGTTCATCAGTTGTACCTTGGTTCACCTAACTTACTCCTGGCTTGTGGTGGATTGAAGCAAGTTACATGTAAGCCGAGTCACGAGTTCTTCAGGTGAAGGTTGGAGTGCAGAACAGTGATGACAGATTAGACTGGGCAAGGACAGTAGGTGGGAGCCAGATTATGAAGAAATTTATAAGAGGTATTAAGTGGTTATAATTGAACCTTGAAATTTGATTTGGGGCTATGAAATGTTTTGAGGAGAATGGCTCATTCAAATTTTTGCTTAAAAAAAAAATCACTCTGGCTTCCATGTCTGGGATGGATTTGGGGAGGTTTTTTTGTTGTTTTGTTTTGTTTTGTTTATAGCTGGGTTAGGGGAGGAGGAGGGATGGAGGTTATGCTTGAAATCCAGGGCAGATAAAATGATGGCTGTACTGCCCGACACTGACCCACCGATGACAAGTCTGCTCCATTTGTTTCTTAATAAGGTGTCAACCAATGGATGCTTTTTTCAAACCATAAGAATAAACTTATTTCCTTTGCGTAAGGTGGTTGTGGTATAAAGCCAGGTGATAGGGCTAGTTCTTTTCAAAAATAACTTCCATCTTCACAGAAGGGAAGGGGGCCCGACTTGCTCAGACCTCACACCCCCAACTTCAGTTAGTAAGTTTCCAGTGGTTTTGAGGTAAGTTGTTTTTGTTTTCCTTTTCCCTTCAATGCTTTCCTATGACAATAGCATACTTTAACTGGAGTTGAGTGTGGCATTTGCCCAGGAGAAACGTGTACACACAAGGGATGCTGACAAGTCTATGCTGGCCTTTTCTTGTCACTGCATTACCACTTGGCTTTGTCTGCCTAGGTACCTGAATGGAGTGGCGAGAAATGGAGTAGCCCCAGTGCTCCTGGAGCTGGCCAATGAGGTAATGTTGTTGTTATTATTTTATTTAAGTCTGCATATAAAACCTAAGGGACCTATCTAGAGTAGCTTTGCTTGGAATTATAATTAACCTTAAAGAAAGAGGTTTTGAGGTGCATTAGACATTTAAATTGCTCCCTGGTCTCTTTGTAGTTTTAATAATTGGACAAAGAACTTCATATACTAATAAATCAGTTAACATAATTAGTCTGCTTCTTTTAAGGCAAATGTATAAACAGCTTCTTGGTTTCTTATTTTGTGGGAAATTTCAGCCAAACAGCTCAGGACATGCCCATCTTTGGATATGTTGTCTTAATTTAGTGTGAGAAATACCTGTGTTAAATAAAGAGGTGCATGCCAAGAAACCTATTCTAACTACTATAAAAATGAAGAGAAAAATTGTGAACTTAAAAATGTAATGTTTACTTGATTTTTTTTTGTTAGCAAACTTTGATTAATGTAAAAGATAAATAAATGCCTTGTAGAAAAGTCTCTTTATATGAAAAAACATACTGTCCTTACTACCACCAAGTATAAAGTGATTTATCGAACTTTTTTGTTAACTCTGATCTGCCTCTGTTTGGGGAAACAGATGATAGTCTTACATTTAAAAAAGGAAACCCTAAAGATTTTCCATGAATGAAGAAACTGTAAAAAGTTCATAATAGTGGTGGAGAGCATACTGAAATATAAAATATTTAATTCCTAAACTTTGAAATATTTATCCACTGTAATAAGAGCAATACAATATTTAGTCTAACTTGGAACTGCTTATGCAAACCTCACAGGGATGGAATGCAATGTACACTGTTTTCGTGTTGCATTATAATGGAAAACATAGAAGCAAGGCAGAAAATGTGTGTTTGCATTAAAGATGACTCAGTACTGCGAGCATTAAGTGTTGTGGTAGCAGCAAGTTCTACATGTTACATTAGCAAGGAAGGATGGTTTCTCTCACAGCTTCTGTCTGCTGTGCACCACTACAGTCAGCAAATGAGCGATTACCTATCAGTTACTAGAAGGTTTTAATAGTCTAGGCAGTGTCTACACCATCTGAAAGGATAGTTAACATATGAAATGCACATCTCCTCCTAGCAAAACACATATTCAGCTTTTTTGTACTTCTAAAGCAAGGTGGTTTTTAAATGTCTTCAGACCTGTTTGTTATGAGTTGATTCTGTTAACAACTTGAGGTTACTATGCTGTAACTAGGAATTTAGTGATTGTCCTTTATGAAAAAAAAAAAATAAAGGAGGGAGCTAACAGCATCTGGAAATAATGTGGTGCAAATATGGTACTCATTTTTATAGAGGATGATATTGATGACATAAGTTTTACGTAGTAGCAATTTATATTCATTTGAATTTTTTTTAAAGATTTTATTTATTTATTTGATAGACAGAGATCAAGTAGGCAGAGAGGGAGGAGGAAGTAGGCGGTTTGCAGAGCAGAGACCTGATGTGGGGCTCGATCCCAAGACCCTGGGATCATGACCTGAGCTGAAGGCAGAGGCTTTAACCCACTGAGCCACCCAGGCGCCCCTATTCATTTGAATTTTTAATGGATTGTTCTGTTGAGCTTAGTTTATTTAGTCACCTTCATGGTCCACCTTCTGGTACTATGGAAAATTTTAAGCCACTAACACATTTTCTCCTATGTCAGTAGACCTGTTATTTACCACAAATGTATAGAATACTTAACCAAAAAAACCCGAAGAGATATTAAAGATTTTTTCTGTTCTTTGGCTTCAGATTAGCATAGAGGTAATAGCACTTTCTGAGCGAAGGCAAATGCATCATGGAAATTTGGGAATCACTGGTACCAGATTAGGGTTTCTAAACAACCAGGCTGCCATTTTTATATGATAGTTAATACTTAAATGACATATGCTTGCATCTGATGACAGTTGATGTGATGGTAATGCTTTATGAGTCAATATATATTTAATCAGTGGAAACTGTAAAAATTGATGAGAAATATATAACATTGGTACATTACAGTGAGCAGTAGCTCTCTTAAACAAGAACACTGTATTGTTGATTTGGGGGCCAGAGACTAGATACGGTCATCAGTGCTTTTAAAGATATCTTAATACTAATTTTCCTATACCAAGGCTAAAAATGAACATTTTAGGAAATCTCATTTTGTTAATAATAATAAGATCAGTCATTCTGTTCTCTCCACACAAATATTTTCAAGTGAGATTTGAAGCACTATGAATTTTACTTACATGCTAAATTCTGACATGAAGCATGATGGCCCTATTTCAGAGAAAGATGGACACATGATTAATATGAAAATTAGGGAGATGCAAGTACCTGAACTAATAAGGTAGTCCTTATTCAGGCTGGACTACCTTCAGTAATTTCACCATTTTTCATGTGTCAGCTCTGATGTGGGTTACTAGGAATAAGCAGCTTTGTGGAAAGCATTTCTTTCTACTTGGGGAATTTAAGGGCATCCAAGTACATACATATTTGAAAAAAACTGTTCATACAAATGAAGCCAGCCTTTTTGTCTAGTTACTAAATCAAGATAAAATTTTGGTATGAAGACAGGACTTGAAAACCTGTCAAAAAAATTCATGGTGATATATATGAGGGACATTTGCTATCTTATACCTAAGATAAAGACTTATTTTAGGGGAACATTAGTGCTCTTGAAAAACACACACCTATTTTCTGGGGAAATTAAATCCATGGTTAATAAAAGATCTGACAACCAAAAAGAAAACAGTATGTTTCCAAAAGAGTAGATATATTTTTAATTAATTAAAATGACCATTGGCTTGAGTATTCCTGTTTTCTGTTTGATCCTTTGGAAGAAAGTTACCTCCTTGGGTTCTGTATTAACTAAATTGTTAAGGTAACATTTCAGATAAGCCTAAGGATGGTGCTCTTACAGGGATTATTATTGTTGGTTTTTATTATTAATATCTCTATAGTATCAAACAAGATAGTAAACAAGGTATTTGATATGTAAGGAACTTATACCAAAACTTGGGTTCAGGCTTTAAGGATAAAATAAACTAAAATCAGTAAAATCTATATTTTTAATGGCTAAGGGAATTTAAGGCAGTTTCTGAAAGTAACCACTAACAGAAGGGATTTTTTTTTAATTCAAAACAATGTAAATATAGATAGTTGAAAGAACGAAGAATGGTTAGAATGACAAGTAATATTGGCCTACTGGTGGAAAAAACTGGGGAGAGTTGAGAGAAGTCCATTTCACTGTTTTAGATGAATACATTTCCAAGTTGTTCCATCCTTTTGCTCCAGGATTATATGCAATAAATTTGGCCCACTTATTTTTTCACCAGCACAGATCATACTTGCTATAATTTTATGATGGAAGCCACCAAGAGTAGGAAAGATTTTAATGAATGATGCTTGCTGTGGTTGATTAAAATCGACTTAATCTTCAGTGTTGACAAAATATTGGAATATCAACTGCTTGTACAACTTGACAGTTTTAATTTTCTATTTCTGTTTCATAAAGGTGGACTATGCACCCTCATTAATGGCTCGGATTATACTGGAGAGGTTTCTACAAGAGCACGAGGAAACTCCACGTGAGTTACCTTTTTTCTTTTTTCTAATGGTACTCTTTTACTCCCTTCCCCCAATTTAAAAATAATTTACACAGCATTTCAAGTCACTTAATGAGAGCCAGATTCCAAAACAGCTATCATGAACAGTTAATGACAATTAAATGCAATATAAAGGACCACCCACAACTCTAAATAGTCTTTAGAATAATGCTTTCTTCTTTGTCTGAATTCTACATTCACCTCTTCATTCAGCAAAAT
>RCUC01169284.1:0-2500 GCA_003697995.1 Taxidea taxus jeffersonii | reverse complement strand
AAACAGTTTTGTTGTACTCACTTTTCTGTTGCCCCTGGTTAAATAATGTTTTACAGTCCTTTAGAACACTTTTGTGTTGCACTGTTGCTTACCTTTACAACAGAACTAACATACTGATTGCATAGGTATAGAGACCGAGTTTCAGAGAAGGTAAGTGACTTGGCCATGGTCCTATTTGTTACTACATAAAGCTGGCCCCAGAGCCCAGATTCCAAATTAAATATGTTCAATTGAACTGAATCACCGTTCTTCCTCCCAAATTAGACAGTATAGGGAAGTTTACTCACATTGTGCCATTTTCTTTTCCTCGCGAAATCCAAATAGGGTATGAAGTTGTTCTGAGGGAGAATAGGTAACATTTTCATGGTTTTCTGTAGCCTCAGAGTAACCCAGTGAGGTAGGTGAGGCATAAAAGGCCAGTTCACAGGTTAGGAAACAGACTGTAAGAAGTTATAAATGCCAAGTGGTGGTGAAGGGCGTAGAGATGAATGGCGGTGCTCGAATTCAAGTCCTCCAGTTGTTCGTCAAGCTCCTTCTACTACGTTGTGGTGAGTATAGTACCAGTTAGAATAATTGTTGGGAAAATGCTGTTAGAATAGGATTGCAGGTTTTCATGTCACGTTACAGACCTGGGCAAAAGCAGGAGATGAGAAGAAGAGTGCTTTGCTCTCATGCTGTCAGTTCCAGTGATTGAACCCTTCCCCATTCAGCAGTCTTTCTTCTTATTGTAGGATATTACCAGCAGCATTTTAATTAATAATGAGTAACAGGTAAATTACATTTGGGTCTATTTTCTTAAAAGTGGAAGCCCTTACATTTTGAACAAAGTATCAAAATGCATTTTTTCCCGTTTTTGTCATGTTTTCTAATTGCACCAATGAAAAGTGTAATTGACCAGTTAGAGACTGGGCTGTTAAGGAAGCCTGAATTTTAAATCCATGTTTTAAAATCTACCCCTGGGATCACTTTTACAAGAAGGCTAAAGACCTTACCTTTGTTGTTGTTGTTGTTGTATTGTGCTCCCCAATGTTACCACATATTCTACTCCCCAATTAGTCTCGAATATGAAACGTGTGAGTGAATGAATGATAAATGAGTTGAGTGTCCCAGTTCTTATTGACATGCTATTGGATATGATTAGACTTAGAGTAGTCCTTACTAACAATTCTGGAACACTGATTCCTTTAGAATTCACATGTTCTATTCTTCTGTAGTTCATCAAGACCTATGTGAGTGTTGTCTGTATACTGAGCACCAAGTACTGTGGTAGTTGGAAAAAGGAATAAAATTCACAACTTTTCCATCAGAACTCATAACTTAGTGGGATGTGTGAGGCACATACATAATAATTATCTTTCTTTATGTGCTTTTAGAGGTCATACAGACTAGAAGGAGTCAGTACCTTTTGGTTTATAGAATTAGTGGAGGTTTCATGGGCTGGGGGAGTTGGCTGCAGGGGAAGGCCATTTAAGACAGAGAACTGTGTGAACCAAGGATGGAAATGGAAAAGTATAAGGTCTGCTTAAGGACAGTCCAGAGTTGCCAACTAAAAAGCTTACATGTAGATTCATGGTAGGAATTAAAGTTGGCCAGATTCAGTTAGGATTAGATAATAAAGATACTGAATTCCAGGCGTGGCTGTTTGTATTAGAATTAGCAGGCAGTGGGAAACTATTGATGGTTCTAAATGGCAGAATGACATGATCAGAGCTTTTTTTTTTTTTTTAATGGTAGTGCTTTTCAATAAGACAGATGCAAATGATATCATTTACCTAGCAGTAACCAGGATTCTCCATAATTCCTAGCATTTTCTGTAATTCCCCTCACTCTTCAACTCAAGAAAGTGTATTGGAAAACAAAGAATAGTAATACTAAATATCCAAGTCAACTTTCATTTATTTAAAAAAAGCACTTTCAGGGGCGCCTGGGTGGCTAAGTTGGATAAATGACTGCCTTCAGCTCAGGTCATCATCCTGGAGTTCCAGGATCGAGTCCTGCATTGGTCTCCCTGCTCAGCTGGGAGCCTGCTTCTCCCTCTGACCTTGTCCCTCTCATGCTCTCTCTCTCTCATACTCTCTCTCTCAAATAAATAAATAAATTTTAAAAACTTAAAAAAATCACTTTTAGATTTACTTAGTGGTAGTTAGAAGTAATTTATGATACGCTCTATAATGAATCAAGACACAGAACTATGTGTTGCGATGGCAGGTAAAAACCAAGGTTGAATAAAACATAGAAGCACTATGAAGAATGGATCAAAGTGAACTGGATATAGTGAGAGAGAAAAATTAATAAGCTATTAATTATTTTTAGAAAGCTTAAAACAGGTCTGAACTAGGGTTTGCAGTGGAAGTAAAAGAGGAGATTAAGTCTATAGGCACAGCAACGTACTGGACACTGGTGATGAGTAAGTGAAAGAAATAAGGGTTGCTTTGATTTGGGAAAGGTAAAAAAATTTAATTCACTTTGGGCTACTTAAATGCAGGTACCAGAACACATC
>RCUC01169283.1:0-70376 GCA_003697995.1 Taxidea taxus jeffersonii | reverse complement strand
GACGTGGGACTCCATCCCAGGTCGCTGGGATCATGACCTGAGCCGAAGGCACCTGCTTAACCAACTGAGCCACCCAGGCGTCCCCCCTTTTAACTTTTGACTCTTCAGAAACTTAGCTAATAGCCTGTTGACCAGGAGCCTTGTTGATAACATAAACAGTTTACACAGTTTATATGTTATGTGTATTATGTATTCTTATAATAAAGTAACCTAGAGCAAAGAAAATGTTAAGAAAATCATATGGAAGAGAAAATAAATTCACAGGACTGTACTGCATTTAGTGAAAAAAAAGTTGCATACAAGTGGACACATACAATTCAAACCCTGGTGTTCAAGAGTCAGCTGTATATGTGAAATCACCACAGTCCAGGTGTACCAGTTCTTCTCTCATTCATAACTCCAGGATTGGGGTCTCTTGAAATTTGGAGAGGTACTTCTGACAAATGTGCAGGACCAATATTAATGCAACTTTGCACATACTGTGTGAATAATATTTTAAATAGAGTGGTCTAGAAAAAATAAGAATAGAGGATGCTGTAGTAGGCAGTAAACAGAACTGGGATAGGTGGGTACATAGATACTTTTTTTTTTTAAGATTTTCTTTATTTGACAGAGAGATCACAAGTAGGAGGTGGGGTGAGGAGTGGGAAGCAAGCTTCCTGCTGAGCAGAGGGGCACCATCCCAGGACCCTGAAATCATAACCTGAGCCAAAGGCAGAGACTTAACCCACTGAGCCACCCAGGCGCCCCTACGCAGATACTTTTTGTGGAAGACGTAGTACCAAAACAGTAATTGTGCCAGAAAAATGATAATTGCAATACTTATATTCACTTTAGTAGAAAAAAAGTTAATTTCTTTTTGTAATTGTTAAATTATAACATGGCTTCAGGAAATCTTTAACTTTAGTTGTGTTTCATAAGATTACTTTTACAACTTTTTATTTGGTTATACATTTTGCAAATTTGTGGCCATTTCAAAACAAACTTTTAATCAAGTGTTTCTTCTCTAAACGGGTATTTACTGTTTAATCTCCATGCAGTGAAAATGTACTGATTGCAAAAACTTTTAAATATTAGTTTATGTGTATAGACTGTGTCATATATTCAGATGCTCAGGGGATTGGTAATTATTTCTTAAAGAAAAGATAAATTCTCTTTTCATTAACTGTTGTCAAAAGATTAACTCCCTTTGTTTCTGCTTAAGGACACCAGACTGAGATTATCTAAAGACTATGTCTTCATACTTAGCTCTAAATAAAAGTCAGCCAGAACGTGAGTGGCTCAGTTGGTTAAGCAACTACCTTCTACTCAAGTCATGATCCTGGAGTCCCAGGATTCAATCCTGAGTCGCATCGGGCTCCCTGCTTAGTGGGGAGTCTGCTTCTGCCTGACTCTCATGCTCTCTCTGTTTCTCTTATTCTCTCTCAAATAAATTAAATAAGAGCAATTAAAAATTTATGGAGTTGAACTAAAATAGAACTCTCTATTAAGGTTACATCTTAATATTACTATGAAATTAAACAAACCATTAAATGGAGTTGTGCAGTTAACAGAGTTGTGTTAAATGGAGTTGTGCAATTAATAGATTAGCATGCCTAATAGTTATTTTTGTTTCCCTTTGACAGTTCTCACACTTAGTTGTAAGAAAAATTCAGTTTCATGCTTGAGCAGTTTCCCTAGACAAGGAGAAGCCATCATGACCACAATGGCAGAACGTGCAGATATACTTAGATAAATCAGTTTTTATTTCAGTAGTACTTTAACTTAATACAAATGATCTTTAGCTGGATCATTCTGTAAAGACTCTAATTCACAGTGCACAGCTGCTTGTTAACATTCTTTTTTTGTTAACCACCAAATTTTCACTGCTTTTTCAAAACTTTGCCATAGCTGATTTAGAGACATTTTCATGGCTTTTTTTGAGAATTGAAATTTGAACATTGTTTTTGAGAAGTTCTTGTATCACTGATGTTCTAATGAATATTGTTATTTTGTCTTATAAGAATGATCATATTAATTAGATATTCTTTGAAAATTCTTACCTCCAGCCCTAATGTAATATATGATGTTAATAGTAATTCTTATTTAGGTCTTACTGTCCTCTTAGCTTTGAGAAATCCAGAAGTTAACAAAAATTGGAGAGCGTGAACCAGACTCGCTTGGAGATCAATTCAGTGTTTACATGAGGCTCTGTCACTGGCTCATAATTTGTCATTTGAGTATGGGGTATGGATTTGTGACAGACTTGTGGTGTCAATGTTCCTCCCTTCATATACACAGCACCATCATCACTGAATCTTTTTTTTTTTTTTTTAAAGATTTTATTTATTTATTTGACAGAGATCACAAGTAGGCAGAGAGAGAGAGAGGATGAAACAGGCTCCCTGCAGAGCAGAGAGCCCGATGTGGGGCTCCATCCCAGGACCCTGGGATCAGGACCTGAGCCGAAGGCAGAGGCTTTAACCCATTGAGCCACCCAGGTGCCCCTCGTCACTGAATCTTAAGCCTGACCCCTACTGGCTGGCTGTAGACGTCCTGCCTCTCTGTTGAAATGTTCTGTTATTTTACCGCACACTGGGTCCTCCCAGTGATAAAAACACTTTAATATGGAATGTAACATGAGTCTCTCTTGACTCTTGCTTAGGATAGTAGAAACTGGGAAAGCTTGGTTATAGTAGTTTAATTGCAGTGTTTCACCATAGAACGGTTTTTATCATACGTACCTCAAAGGCGTGTTTTGAAGTCAGTGACCTATATTTATATTTGTTTCAAATTTATATTGTGGGTTTAGTTAAGCATTTGAATTGTGGCAGTGTCAAGAGAGGCAGTAATATACTATTATCTTGACCCTTTGTTCTCTTAAAATTCTTGACAGGTAGGACATTCTAGTAGGAGATAAGAAATGAGAACCATGAATTCTACTAATTTCAGGTCTTATAAGTGAAACTGTATCACTGAGTTATTGAAAATGCCTGCAAATTGGTTTTAGTTTAGAACTTTGAGACTAAATTGATGTCAGTTTCATCAGTACAATATTGTCATAAAAGTAAAGCTTGCCAAAACCATACATTAAATTTGGGGTCCAAGTCCAATATATTTTTGCAATATTATAATAGATTTTGAAATCTTGAGCTAGTTTCTAATTTTCCATTATGCTGATTTGATTTGGAGGTGTAGCATATTTAAAAATAAAGATTTTACTAATCAATATCTCAGACCACTAGCCTTTCTAAATATCACTTTATTTTATTTTTTAAAGATTTTATTTATTTATTTGACAGAGAGAAAGAGAGAGAGATCACAAGTAGGCAGAGAGGCAGGCAGAGAGAGGGGGAAGCAGGCTCCCTGGTGAGCAGAGAGCCTGATGTGGGGCTCGATCCCGGGACCCTGAGATCATGACCTGAGCTGAAGGTAGAGGCTTAACCCACTGAGCCACCCAGGTGCCCCTCTAAATATCATTTTAGTGATGAGAATAAGAATTAGAATTTTATATGCTTCTTTGCTGGTGTATTTCTTTGTACTGACATGCATCCAGATCAAGAACCCATCATCACATTTACTACTAAATTTTCATCATTGTGTAAAAACTTTTACTGTAACTGAGGATTTAAACTGGACAGTGTTATCTGTTAGATTCTTACTCGTTGAGCTGAAACTTTCTGGATGTGGTATAGAATTTGGTGCAACCTGCTAGTGGAAGTCTTAGTCTAAAGGCAGGTTGGAACCAGAAAAAGTTTGTGTGACAAACTTTTGGTATATGTGACAACTTTTTTTTCTAATAGTATCTAAGAGTGCATGGTCCAGGCAGCAAAAAATATCTGAGAACTGAAGTACAGCATTTGTTCAAATGTGCTGCCCTAAACTCTACTGCTTCAAAGTGGAACATAACAAAAACAGTAGAGAATCACTGCTAGAGTTTCAAAAATTGATGGTAGAAAGTGGTTCCAGATCTTTGTAATTGTCTTGTAATTATAGAAGATTTCATAGATGTTTTGGAAACAATGCTCTGTGCTTATTAAGAAAAGTAAACTATTTTTTGATAAATATAAAGAAAATAATAGTTTTGTGTTTGCTCAACGAAAAGATTTTAATTTAAAATTTAAAAAAAGTAAAAATGAGATTACAAAAAAAAAGCTGCATAGTCTTAAATACTAACAAACTGCAGAGCTAAATGCCCAAAGTAAACTTCATCCTTCTTCGTTATAATTTAGGCTTTCTACCTTCATAAAAATTAATTTTATGCTCTGGTTTATGGATCTACAGACTGGTATGATTTGTCTCTATTGTGTGCACAATAATTAAGCTTTATTAGGTAAATTTAGACTTAAGTTTATTTTAATGTAAGTTCAACTATAATGTATAGTTGCCTAAAGGGAATATATTAACATTAACATAAACTTTAAAAATTTAGAAATTTTTAAAAATTTCTTCCCCTTTTTTTCTCTTGAGATATGGATATTATTTTTTAGGTTTCATACATCACTTAAAAATTATAATTAAAAAAAATTATATCGTAGGGGTGCCTGGGTGGCTCATTCGGTTAAGCATCTGACTTCATGATCTCTGGTTCCTGGGATCGGGCCCCACCTTGGGCTCCACAGTCACAGTGAGGAGTCTGCTTGTCCCTCTGCCCCTCCCTAGACTTGTGCTCTCTATCCCCCCAAAAATAAAATCTTTAAAAAAATTAAAAAATAGGGGTACCTGGGTGGCTCAGTGGGTTGGGCCTCTGCCTTCAGCTCGGGTCATGATCCCAGGATTCTGGGATTGAGCCCCGCATCGCGCTCTCTGCTCAGCAGGGAGCCTGATTCCCTCTCTCTCTCTCTGCCTGCCTCTCTGCCTACTTGTGATCTCTGTCGAATAAATAAATAAAATCTTTTAAAAATAAATAAATAGATAAAATAAATACATACATAAAAATTTTATTGTGTACATAATCAATAATAACTTTCAAAAATAGCACATTTTGTATTTATGAATCAAGTTTCATCCATTGTTCTAAATTCCTTTAGGGGCATATTAATGTATGATTTTTAAAGACAGGTATGGTTTTTAAAGAAGACAATTGCTTCAGGCTATACTCTAGTATTTTATTTTATTTATTTATTTATTTATTTTTAAAGATTTTATTTTTTTATTTATTTGACAGAGATCACAAGTAGGCAGAAAGGCAGGCAGAGAGAGAGAGGAAGGGAAGCAGGCTCCCTGCCAAGCAGAGAGCCCGACGTGGGGCTCGATCCCAGGACCCTGGGATCATGACCTGAGCTGAAGGCAGCGGCTTTAACCCACTGAGCCACTCAGGCGCCTCTATACTCTAGTATTTTAAAGTACACATGATCAAGTGAAACTGCAAGGAAAATCTAGCATATTTAAATCACTGTCACTATATGAACCTAGATTGGTTCTGTAAGACACAGAAAATAAAGTTTTCATTTTGCTGATATATCCTTTGTGGGTTTTTTTTTTTATGATTTGTTTAATTTAGAGCAGGTGTACACACACAGGGGCAGGGACAATGGGAGAGAGAGAATCTCAAGCAGGCTCTTCACTGAGTGCAGGAGGGACTTGATCCCATGGCCCTGAGATCTGAGCTGAAATTAATAAGAGTTGGACACTTAATCAGCTGAGCCACCTGGGTGCCCCTGTTGATGTATGCTTTGTATTCTAAAGATTGCATAATGATAAACTAGAAACTATTTTAATCTTTTATGTGTTTGCATAATTAAAACCAGCAGGATAGTTTGTGTCTTTCCAGTTACTAGAGCCTGTTACTTTAGGAAATTTTCCCAGTTTCTTTCCAGATTGTTAAAGTATAGAGTACTTTTTTATTTTAAGATTTTATTTTATTTTTTTAAAGATTTTATTTGTCAGAGAGCGCATAAACGGGGGAGCTGCAGTCAAAAGGAGAAGCACGCCCCCCCACTGAGCAAGAAGCCTGATGTGGGACTTGATCCCAGGATCCCAGGATCCCAGGATCATGACCTATGCCAAAGGAAGAGAGCCTGATATGGTACTTGATCCCAGGACCCTAGGATCATGATGTAAGCCAAAGGCAGACGCTTAACTGACTGAGCCATCCAGGCATCCCTAAGATTTTATTTTTAAGTAATCTTTACACCCAGTGTGGGGCTCGAAGCTACAACCCCAAGATCAAGAGTCATATGCTCTATTGACTGAACCAGCCAGGCACCCCTAGAAGTACTTTTTACATGCCAACAATAATCAATTGCATCAACCTGTTATATATATGTATATATATATATATATATTTTTTTTTTTTTTTAAAGATTTTATGTATTTATTTGACAGAGATCACAAGTAGGCAGAGAGGCAAGCAGAGAGAGAGGAGGAAGCAGGCTCCCTGCGGAGCAGAGAGCCCGATTCGGGGCTTGATCCCAAGACCCTGGGATCATGACCTGAGCCGAAGGCAGAGGCTTTAACCCACTGAGCCACCCAGGCACCCCTGTAATATATATTTTTAAAGGTTGATATGTTCTTGTTGAAATATTTTTATTAAGTTAAACTTGTTATTAATAAGTCTTTATGTGAGGAACTCATGTTGAGTTGAATTCTACTCTGATTAACTGAAATCATTATTGTTATTTTGTTTTCTGGTTTATGTTATTTTACAACATAGTTGTTTCCCTAAAAGGTAATCCACCTTGAGCAAAACCTGTATAAGACTTTACAGTTGTTTTCAAATTATTTCATATTAACCCAAAGATTTCAAGAGTTAAGAGTGGGTTTGATTATTAATTATAGATGACTATCCTAATGATTTAATTTCAGGCCTAGGACAATGCTAGCAGAAAGGAGGTGATGAAGATGGCAATACCAGCTTACATTTACTGAGAAGTTTGTATTTGCTAATAAGCATTATTACAAGTGCATTACATGTATTATTCCATGTAATCTTAACAAGGCTATGGAGTAAGAACCAGTATTCTCTCCATTTTGCAGATTAAAAATACTGAGGCCCAAGATTAAGTAACTAATGTAAGGTCACATAGCTGTGAATGGTAAATCCACGATTTGAACCTAGGTGGTTTGATTCCAGAGTCAGCATTCTTAAATGCTTTGCTTTCTGGGTTTTATATCAAATTCTGTTGTAGAATAGCTGTCTGAAATTAAACTTTCAAGCCTTTGTTTCTTCAGCTGTCAGTTGAAGAATTATACTAGATCTTTCAGATCACAGTTCCACCATTTTAAGAATTCTAAGATCCTGATTTACAAAACATATGTTTAGTATTTCTAATTAGTTTCTGTTTGTAATCTCTTGGTCTGAAAGTATAAAGGTTAAGTCATTCTCTAAACTCACACTGTTAATGGGTGATCAAACTGGGTCTATAATCAGATGTTCTTTTGGACTTCTTGGTCTTGTTAGTTGCGTCACTGTTTTTTACCTTTATTTAGTGTGCATATACATATATGGGTTAATAGTTGAATTTAGTTGATTTTTTAATTTTCTGTTCATATCTGTTTGTGTGATGTGCTTTAAACAATGAGAAGTAATATTGTTTTTGTGGGCTTTTTAAAGATTTTATTTATGTATTTGAGAGAGAGTGCATTAGTGGGCAGTGGGGGGGAGGAGCAGAGGGAGAGGGAGAAGCAGACTCTTAGCTGAGCAGGGAGCCCAATGCAGGGCTCTATCCCAGGACTCCAGGATCATGACCCATGCAGAAGGCAGATGCCCAACTGACCAAGCCACCCAAGCACCCCCTTGTCATTTTCTCAAGAGTCTTTTGCATCCTTACCCCCCTTCCCAAAAAAAAAGAGTCTTTTCCCTTTGGATATCAAGTATTACATGCTCATTGTATAAAATTTAGGAATTTTAGAAATATTTAAGGTAGAGAGTGAAAGAGATCACTGGAGGAGTAACTATTAATAGTTTGACTTTTTACTTATTTAAAGATATATACCTAGGCTACGTGTGCTATTTTTTAAGACATTTTGTTTCTTTAATTTTTTTAAGTTTAATTTTAAAATAATTAGATTCATAGGAAATTGTGTAGATAGTACTGAGAGATCCCACTTATTAAGTTGCCTCACTAGTTATATCTTACATAGTTATAGTACAGTATCAAGACCAGGAAATTGACATTGGTTCAGAATGTGTCTATAATTGTGTGCATTTTATCATGAGTAGATTTGTTTAACCAT
The DNA here is from genome assembly GCA_003697995.1 of Taxidea taxus jeffersonii. Lineage (NCBI taxonomy): Eukaryota > Metazoa > Chordata > Mammalia > Carnivora > Mustelidae > Taxidea > Taxidea taxus. Next base: position 62,219 of record RCUC01169283.1, on the reverse strand, counting down.
TGCACCAGTCACGATATAGAAGGGTGCATGGCTGGTTCAGTTGGAAGAGTATGTGACTCTTGATCTCCGGGTTATCAGTTCGAGTTCCATCTCGGGTGTAGAGATTACTTAAATAAATAAATTTAAAAACTTAAAAAGCCTAAAAAAAAAAAATTTTAAATGCATAGAATTATTCTATCACTATAAGGATCTCCCTTGGGTTAACCTCCATATTCTAGATACATACTCTTTCTAACTTTTGGCAACCTCTAATCTGTTCTCTGCCTGTATAATTTTATCATTTGAGGATATTATAAAGGGAATCATACTGTATGTAACATACTGTATGTGACTATTGAGATTGACTTTGTTCATTTAGCACAATGTCCTTGAGACCCACCTATTATGTGTATCCATATTTATTAATTTTTATTGCCGAGTAGTATTCCATGGTGCGGATGTACCACAGTTTCACATATTATGGGATATTTTGATTTTATATATATTTCAGCTATGACAATAGTGAAGCTAGGCACATTTGTATACAGGTTTTTGTGTGAACCTTAGCTTTCATTTCTCTGGGATGAATGCCCAGGAGTAGGAGTATAGTTGCTAGGCTATATGGGAAGTCTATGCTGTTTGATTTTGTTTGTTTTTTTTTAAAGATTTTATTTATTTGACTGACACAGTGAGAGAGGGAACACAGCAGAGGGAGTGGGAGAGGGAGAAACAGATTCCAGGACCATGGGATCATGACCTGAGCCGAAGGCAGACGCTTAACGACTGAGCTACCCAAGTGCTCCCAGTCTATCCTGTTTTTAAAGAAATTGCCAAACGCCATCCAGCATGGCTGTACAATTCTGCTTTCCCCCAGCAGTATGTGAGAGGTCCAGTTTCTCTGCATCCTTGGTAGCATTCCATATTGGCACAGTTTTTTTTCAGCTGTTCAACAGATAAGTAGTGAAACCTTACCGTGGTCTTAATTTGCATTTCCGTAGCAGCTTGTGATGCTGAGCATCTTCTCAGGTACTTCCCTGCCATTCATATATCCTCTTTTATTTTTTTTTTAAGATCTTATTTATTTATTTGTCAGGTTGAGAGAGAGCACGCCTGTGTGAGCGCACACAAGCAAGGGGAGGCAGGGAGAGGGAGAAGTAGGCTCCATACTGAGCCGGGAGCTTAATGGGGAACTTGATCCCAGGACCCTGGGATCATGACCTGAGTCAAAGGCAGACTTTTAAATAACTGAGCCTCCCAGGTGTCCCTCATGTATCCACTTTGATGACAAGCCTATTTATGTCTTTTGCCCATTTTTTCCTTTGGATTTTTGGGGGTTTTTTTGTTGAATTTTGGGAGTTCTTTATATGTTCTACATATGGGTCCTTTCTCAGGTATGTGGTTTATCCAGGGAGTAATAGGGAAAAGTATGTCTACTTCATCTTCTCACAAGCAGAAGTCCACATATGCTGTTTTTAAAATGTATTTGTCAGAAAGAGTGCAATCACTGTCATTTTTTCATCTCCTGTAGTATTTCCTTCATCTCTTGCCTCTGTTTTTTAGAAGCTGTTCCCTTCAGTCAGTCTGTTAAATATTTTTAAGCTAGCTGCAATCCTCACAGTCTGTTTACACTTTTCTGACAATTACTCTCTTTAAAGCACAGTCGTTATGTCATCCTCTTGTTCAAAAATCTTTAGTGGCTCCCCATTGTCTATAGAATATCCTGAACTTGACAGCTAAAGGTTTCCATGATCTAGCCCCAGTTTATATTTTCTTTTTTTTTTTAGATTTTATTTATTTGTTTGACAGAGAGAGCACACAAGTAGGGGCAGTGGCAGGCAGAGGGAGGAGGAGAAGCAGGCTCCCTCCAGGCTCCCTGCAGAGGAAGGGAAGCCTGGTGTGAGACTCAGTCCCAGGACTCCAGGATCATGACCTGAGCTGAAGACAGTTGCTTAACCAACTGAGCCACCCAGAAGCTTCCCAGTTTGTATTTTAAACTTGATATCCCAGTACTCCCTTATGCCTTGTGAACATTAATGGTTCTTCCTTGTTTTCTGTTTTCATAGCCTTGCTCATGCAGTTTACCTCAACTAGTGTACTTTTATTTCTCCATCTCTGTCCACAGTTTCATGTCTCAAAGGCTCAGCTCAGATGTCACTTCCAAGAACTCTTCTGATCTCACCAACTGGAAATAACTTCTCTTTTCCAACTCCCTTCATTAACTTTCCAATTTTTTAAACATGTTTCATAAGTAAACTGCTTTGTTAAGTGTTATATGGATTAAGTGAGCTAATGTAGATAAAGAACAACAGCTGTAATTCATTTTACCTTTTTTTTAAAAAATTACTTTCTTCTGGGATCCAGCCCCGCATCGGGCTCTCTGCTCAGCGGTGAGCCTTCTTCCCCCTCTCTCTGTGCCTGCCTCTCTGCCTACTTGTGATCTCTGTCAAATAAATAAAATCTTAAAAAAATAATAAAATAACTTTCTTTAATATCCCTTTCTAAATTAAAATCATTGAGGGCAGGTTCTGTTTCCGATTCATCTATGTAAGTGCCATTTGCCTAGTGTAATACCCTTCACATGGTATGTGCATAATAAGTATTTAATAGGCAAACAAACATAACATGAGGGCATTTTAATACTGTCTGTATCCCCAATGCCTTATTACCTGACATCTGCATATAGCAGACAGTAAATGTTTCAGAATGAACAGTGCAAAATTTGTGATTCAGAAAGCTTCCATCAAAAAAAAAAAAGCTTTCATCATTAGGCATCTCATTTAGGTAATCTTTTTGTAATGTAACTGAAAACCTTTGATAAATTCCTCTGCTGATAACTAGAAAATATTTAATATTTATGAGATTCAATCCCTACAGAAGTACAAGAGCCTTCAGCTTATGTGAGATGGTGTGGTGTAGTGAGTAAGAACATGGACTTTGAAATGAGATTGCTGGGTTGAAAATTTGTAGTAGTTGCTAGTGCACATTTATCTTGGCAAGTTATTTAATCCATCTCCTTCAGTTATCTCATCTGTAAAATGAGAAAGATAATAATACCTACTTTATATGGTTGTGAGAATTATTTGAGCATACAGATAAAAACACTTAGTAGAACATTTCCTGGCACTTTGTAAATGTTTTAAGATTTTAGCTAATCTAATTATTGCCTCTTGTTTTCCTGAAAAATGCATTGAACACAGGTCAGAATTTAGAATGTGTGATTTAGGATATAGATACAGAGATTGCTTAAAAATAAAGTCTTAAAAAAATAAATAAATAAAAGATAAAACAGGCCCAGTCAGGCAGAGTTTCCAAAGCAGCTAGGCTAAGATCAAGCAGGAATTATTATTGCTGCTATTATTATTATTATTATTAAATGAAATCACATGTGAAATAACCCTGCTTTAGTGTCTGACCTATAACAGATGTTCATAAATGTTAGTTTCCTTCTGTTAGCTTGTTCTTTCCCTCCTCATTTTACAGATAAGGTATTCAGATGCCACAAAGTTTAGACTGTTTTAAGTCACCTAAAGTGTTAATATAAATGAAATTAAGCCTCAAGAGTTTTGACAACCAAGTCACTGTTCTTCAGCATATCATGCTATTTTTCCTTAAAACTAAAGGACAGGTTGAAAATAAAGCTATTAAATACTACCGGGGACTTACAGATTTAAAAATATTTATTACAGATTTTTTTTTTTAGCATTCTTACTATATTTTGAAGACTTAGTTCCTTATTCTTATAATTATCAGAAATATATAAATTGTGGATAAATTTGATCATTTATTTAAAAATAATAAAAGTTCTCAGGTCATCTGGGTGGCTCAGTGGTTAAGCATCTGACTCTTGGTTTTGGCTCAAGTCATGATCTTATGGGTTATGAGATCAAGCTCTAGGGGCTCCCTGCTCAGCGAGGAGTCTGTTTAAAGATTCTTTCCCTCTGCTGCTCCTCCATTGGCTTTTTCGCGCTTTCTCAAATACATACATACATACATAAATATTTTAAAAAATAATAAAAAGCGGTGCCTGGGTGGCTCAGTGGATTGAGCCTCTGCCTTCAGCTCAGGTCATGATCTCAGGGTCCTGGGATTGAGCCCCGCATCGGGCTCTCTGCTCAGTGGGGAGCCTGCTTACCCCTCTCTCTCTCTGCTTGCCTGTTTGCCTGCTTGTGATCTCTTTTTCTGTCAAATAAAATAAATAAAAATTTTTAAAAAAATAAATAATAAATAATAAATAATAAAAATTATGTTTTCTGGGTATTAGGTTTTGGTATTATAAACAGACTCTAAAGAATTATTTTTAATGTAAAACAAATGCAGTTTTCCTTAATACATATCAGCAGTTAACCCTAGAATATGATACTTCTTTACCAGCAGTTCTATGTATGTGTTTAACTGTTTTATTCAGTTGTATCATGTAGATTATAATATAGGAGAGACAGCTACTCAACACAAAATCAACATATATAATGGATGAAATAAGATGTGTCTGAAGGGACTTGGAAGATTAAATGTTAGCCAAGAAAGAAATGGAAGAATAAGCAGAATTAGATTGGATGGTCCAATATAGTGCTTCAGAATCACTTGGGGAATCACTTGGGGAGCTTTTAAAAAATGCAGATGTCAAGCTTCTGTCCCCTCAGAAGCGAGCACAGGTTGAGAACCATTGTAAATAGGGTTTATCTCTTGGTAGTTAGACACTCAATGCCCCAATGTCCTTCCAAAGAGAATTATTAAAAACAAAACAAAAACCCCTGCTTTTACACTATTATTTCATTTTTAAGAGTGTACTCTTGCACCTGGCTGGCTCAGTCAGCGGAGTTCATGACTCTTGATCTCAGAATTGTTGTGTTCGAGCCCCATGTTGGGTGTAGACATTGCTTAAAAATAAGATCTTTAAAAAAAAAAGTATATTCTTAAAAAGATTTTACATTTTCCCTTTATTTAAGCATGTTTTTAATTATACAATAATGTCCAACTACCAAGAGATAAACCCTATTTACAATGGTTCTCAACCTGTGCTCGCTTTGGCAGCACATATACAATGGTTCTCAACCTGACTGCACATTAGAATAATCCGAACTTTAAAACATGCCAGTTCCACTGGCCATGCCCCACCCTAGAACAACTGGATCAAAATCTCTGAGGGGACAGAAGCTTGACATCTGCAGGTCTCTGTGGGAGACCTTCTCCCTCTGCCACCCTCCTCCCCACCCCTGCTTGTGTTCCCTCTCTCACTGTGTTTCTCTCTGTCAAATAAATAAAATCTTAAAAAAAAAATGGGCAAAGGACTTGTATAGACATTTCTCTAAAGAAGATAGATGTGTAGTAAGCGCATAAAAAGATGCTCAACATCACTAATCATTATGGAAATCGGATAAAAAACCACAATGAGGTATCACTTTACATCCATTAGGATGACTGTTGTTAAAAAAGAAACAAAATAGCAAGTGTTGGCCAGAATATAGAAAAATTGGAACACTTGTACATTGCTGGTGGAAATATAAAATGGTACAGCTGTTTTGCAAAATGTTATGGTGATTTCCTGAAAAGAGTAAACAGAATTACGAAATGGCCCAGCAATTCTACTTCTGGGTATATACCCAAAAGAAGTGAAAATAGAACTTGAACAGATATTTGTACACCCATTTTTTTTTTAAGATTTTATTTATTTGTCAGAGAGAGAGGGAGAGAGAGCAAATGAACATAGGCAGACAGAGTGGCAGGCAGAGGCACAGGGAGAAGCAGGCTCCCTGTTGAGCAAGGAGCCCGATGCGGGACTCGATCCCAGGACGCTGGGATCATGACCTGAGCTGAAGGCAGCCGCTTAACCAACTGAGCCACCCAGGCGTCCCTGTACACCCACTTTTAAAGGAGCATTATTCAGTATAGCTGAAAGTTGAAAGCAACTCATGTCTGTTGATGGATGAGTGGATTAACAAAATGTGATATATGCATAACAATGAAATACTATTCAACCTTCAAAAAGGAAGGAAATTCTGTCACATATTACAACATGGGTAAACCTCAAAGACATTATGCTAAGGAAAATAAGCCAGATATAAAAAGACAAATGTTGTATGATTCCACTTGTATGAGGTACCTAGTATAACTTAATCTGTAGAAAAAGAAAGTAGACTGATGGTTTTTGCAGGGCAAAGGAAGAAGGGATGATGGGAGTTATTGTTTAATGACCACAGAGGTTTCTTTTAGTATGATGAAAAGGTCTGGAAGTGGATAGTGATGGTGGTTGCACATCCATGTGAATGTACTTAATACCACTGAACTGTATACTTAAAAATGGTTAAAATCACAAGTTTTATGTATAATTTAACAAACACAAATAAAACAACATACCATCATATTTGTGATCAGGTGTTAGAAATCCAGTATTGCTGTTTCACAACTGCAACTGCTTCCTTGCACTCAACTGTTAGTGACTAAAAGCTGGAGAATTACGTGTGTATGTGTGCACGTGCGCGCGCACACACACGTACAATACCAACATTTCCGTAGTCTGTCTTGTGAATAGCCAAAACTTCAGGGAAATGGCTCCCACTTCACTTTCTGCTTTCTGTATCAGAAGCACATCAGAGCTTCTACTTGGCTGAACCTAATTCACATTTAGGACCGTAGTTGCAAGAGATCCTGGGGAATAATTCTTAGCTTTTCAAACTCTGTAGTAGCAGAAAACAACTAGAGAGAGTTTAGAAAAGATAGTGCCAAGTACATATTTGTCGCAGATATTGAGTCACTGGTGATTCACAGAATATAATGCTCTAAAAGGAATATTGCTTAAGTCATTTTCAGTGGTGGCCAGATTGTCCTGCAGCTGCTGGTACAAAGGTAGGGTGGAGCACAACAAATGGTATCAACAAGGAGGAGTAGGGAAAGAGTTTATTGATATTCATTATCTCCTTTTGCTGTTCTGGACTGGTTGTACTCAGTTGGTCAGAACTAACATACAGTATTTGCCATTTTAATACAGTAGAACACAACTGAGTTATTATTGTGGAGAGATTTGGGCCACTCTAATGGGATGCCTTAAAGGCTCATTAATTGAAGAATAGCTATGCTACTATTAAGAAATAGCAGGTTTAAAGTTCTTATGATAAGCTTTTTTCATTTTCTTAAGTATGGAGATAAGGTCATCATAGGAAATGTACTGAGCTCTTTTACTCTCAGGCTGGTGAAATCTCTAGTATGAACTAAATTTGGAGAGAAAAGAAACATGCTTGTAAATAAAAGAGGTGGGGTGCTGAAAATTGCATTTTTTTTAATAGTTTTCAAAAATTTCTAACCAGAGTCCACCCATAAGATGTCTTTTTTTCCACTCTATAAAGAACGATCAGCTCTTTCTGTTTATCTGTTATCTAGGACTTGAAACTGTTTGACTAAACTTATTGATAGTGAGATTCTGCAGGAGTGGACTATTTATTCTCTCAGTGCCTTGATAGTAAAGTACTTTGATAATTAATTTCTTAATAGCTCATGATTTCAGAATAAACTCTAAAATTTTATCCCACATTGGAATGTTCCCTTTATATATACTACTTAACATTTTGGGTAAGTTCAAGCTTTGCATGCAGTGCTTTTTAATGAGAATCAAGCTTTAATGATGCTAGTATGTAAACACTTCAGATTTTTTGATACAGTTACTCCACTCCTAGAAATCTTTTTTTAAAATTTTTTTAAGATTTTATTTATTTATTTGACAGAGAGAGACACAGTGAGAGAGGGAACACAAGCAGGGGGAGTGGAAGAGGGAGAAGTGGGCTTCCCGCTGAGCAAGGAGCCCAATGTGGGGCTTGATCCCAGGACCCTGGGTTCATGACCTGAGCCAAAGGCAGACACTTAACAACTGAGCCACCCAGGCGCCCCTCCACTCCTAGAAATCTTATGTCAGACTCTGCAGTACTATTTGTAACAGTAATAAAATTGTGAACAATTGCCAAAAATGAAGAAATGAACAAACTATTGTATAGCCGTAGAATAGAATGTCCTTTTCAAAAGATAATTTAATAATATTAGGTCAGATTCTTGTAATAATATTAAGTAAAATGAGACAGATTTATCTGTGATATGATTTCTCTTTACAGAAAATTCTGTGTGAGAGAGGTATATAACAAATTATAAGCAATAGTTCTTAAAGATAATTTTAAAATTTTATTTTAAATGTTCTTCAGTGACTATATTGGTTTTATGTATTCTCTCTTTTTATTATAGGAATACATTGCTATAAAAGATATAAACAGTGCAGAAATTTGCAGACTAAAAACCACAAAAGTCCTTCAGTCTCCTGCCTAGACAAATGAAGTCTAATTTATCAACTTGTTCTTTTATGGATTTTTGCTTGTGGTATCATAGCTAAGAAATCTTGACCTAACCTAAGATCAGAAGGACTTTCTCTTATGTTTTCTTCTAGATATTTTCTAGTTTTAGAGTTTACATTTGATCTGTGATCCATTTGGAGTTAATTTTTGTATGTGGTGAGAGATGTGGATTGATTGTTTTTGCATATGGGTATCTATTTTTTTCCAGTAGTATTTGATGAAGGCTGTTCTTCATTAAATTGCCTTTGCATATTTGTAGAAAATCAGTTATCTATCTGTGTAAGTCTGTTTCCAGATTTCCCATTCTGTTCCATTTGTTTATCTTTGGGCCACTACCACTTGGTCTTGATTTAATGTAGTATGATAGATGGAATTCTAAAATGACCTCTAATGACTGTTGTATAATAATGGCAGGGACCTGCAAATATGATGGGCTGTCAGTGCTGTAATTAGATTATGTTATGGTGCAGTTGACTAAGAAACATTATTCTTGGTGGACCTGACTTTATCAGGCAAGCCCTTAAGAAGGAATGTGATTTTTCTGGAGAGATTCCGGGTACAAGGGGAATTCAATACAGGAGAAGCTGCTGGTTTTCAAAATGAGAAGAGGCTACATAGCAAGGAATGCAGGTGGCCACTAAGTTTATGGTAATTTGCTACATAGCAGTAGAAAATAATTATTGTATGATAATGAAATCAGCTAATTTTGTTCTTTTTTAAGAAGATTTTATTTATTTATTTGACAGACAGAGATCACAAGTAGGCAGAGAGGCAGACAGAGAGAGAGGGGAGAAGCAGGCTCCCTGCTGAGCAGAGAGCCCGATGCGGGGCTCGATCCCAGGACCCTGGGATCATGACCTGAGCCGAAGGCAGAGGCTTTAACCCACTGAGCCACCCAGGCACCCCTCTTTTTTTTTTTTTTTTAAGATTTATTCATTTATTTGAGAGAGACAGAGAACCTGTACATGCAACTGCACAGGAAGAGGGACAGAGGGAGAGGGGAAGAGAGAGAGAATCTCAAGCAGACTGCCCGCTGAGCACAAAGCTGACTTGGGGCTTAGTCTCATGCCCTTGCGATCATGTCTTGGGCTGAAATCAAGAGTCAAGCACTTAACAAGACTGAGCCACCCAGGTCCCCCCAATTTTTTTCTTTTTCAAAGCTGTTTTGGGTTATTCTGGATCTTCTGCATTTCCATATGAGCTTTTGTGAAATCAGTTTATCAATATCTACAAAAATGCCAGGAATTTTATTGGAATTGAATTGAATCTATAGATCAAATTAAAGAAGAATTGACATCTTAAAAATACTGAATCTTCTGACCATTCCATCTCCGTTTATTTAGATCTTTAATTTCTCTTAGTAATGTTTTATAGGTTTTAGTGTACAGATCTTTCCCATGCTGGTCAGATTTATTCTTGAATATTTGATAGTTTCTGATGCTATTATAAATGGTATTTTATAAATTTCAATTTTTGATTTTTTATTACTAGTATATAGGAATACAATTGATTTTTGTATCTTGACTTTATATGCAACAATCTTGCTAAACTAACTTACTAGTTCTAGTCAGCTTTTTTGTGTATGTGTGAATTCCATTGAATTTCCTACATAAGTAATCACATTGTTTATAAATTCTGCAAATTGTGAGTTTTATTTCTTACTTTCTAATCCGTATGGCTTTTATTTCTTTTTCTTGCCTTGTTCTGCTGAGCAGAATGTCCATTGCTTTATAGTAATGGTAAGAGTGGATAGTCTTGCCTGGTGACTGACACTAGAGGAAAGCATTCTTTCATCATTACGTACAATGTTAGCTATAGGTTTTTCAAAGGTGCCCTTTATCAAGTTGATGAAGCTTCTCTCTATTTTTAGTTTGGTGAGAGTTCTTTTTTTTTTAAGATTTTATTTATTTATTTGACAGAGAGAGAGAGAGAGAGATCACAAGTAGGCAGAAAGAGAGGGGGAAGTAAGCTCCCTGCTGAGCAGAGAGCCCGATGTGGGGCTCAATCCCCGGACCCTGAGATCATGACCTGACTTAAACAGAAGCTTAACCCGCTGAGCCCCTTGATGACAGTTTTTATCAGGAATGAATATTGGATTTTGTCAAATGCTTTTTTGGTGTCCTTTTTTTTTTTTAAGACTTTATTTTTAAGTCATTTCTGCCCCCAACGTGGAGCTCAAACCATGACCGTGAGATCAAGAGTCACATGTTCTTCCAATTGAGCCAGCTGGGCACCCCAACTTTTTTAGTGTCTTTTGAGATAACCTTGTGGTTTCCCTGTTTTAGCTTATTTATATGGTGAATTATTTCAATTTTCAAGTGTTAAACTAACTTTGCATTCCTGGGATAGATACCACTTGGTTATGATGTATTAGTTCTTTTTTAAATATTGTTGGAGTTGATTGCCTAAGATTTGTTTTAAATTTTTGCATCTATGTTTTTAAAGGATTATCAGGCTATAGTTTTATTTTCTTGGGCTGTCATTGCCTGATTTTGGTATCAGGGTAATACTGGCCTCATGGGATGAATCAGAAATATTCTCTCCTTGGGGCACCTGGGTGACTCAGTCAGTTAAAAAATCTGACTCTTGATTTTGGCTTAGGTCATGATCTCAGGGTGGTAAGATCAGTCCCCATGTTAGGAATCTCTCTTTCCCTCAACCTCTGCCCCCTTCCCCTTCCTCAAAGAAAGAAAGAAAGAAAGACTGGTTCTCTTCTTTTTTGGAAGAAAGGAAAAAATGATCTTTTCTTGTGTTTCATTTTGAATAATTCCTATTGTGTGTCTTCAAGTTTATTATTCTTATCTTCTTACAGATAAGAATCAGCTGTTAATTCTGTCCAGCATATTTTTCATTACATATATTGTAATTTGATTTTTAGAAGTTTGAATTGAGTGTTCTTTGTGTCCATGTCTCTAACTTTTTGAACATGTGTAATAGAATTCTTATGACTTAGTTAATTTCTTTGCTAATTCTAATATTTGTATCAGTTTTGGGTAAATTTTGACTGATTGGTTTGCTATTCATTATAGGTGAATTTTTTTACTTTACATGTCTGGTAATTTTTTTTTTTAATTTTTATTATTTATTTGACAGACTGAGATCACAAGTAGGCAGAGAGGCAGGCAGAGAGAGAGAGGAGGAAGCAGGCTCCCCACTGAGCAGAGAGCCCGATGCGGGGCTCGATCCCAGGACCCTGAGATCATGACCTGAGCCGAAGGCAGAGGCTTTAACCCACTGAGCCACCCAGGCGCCCCCATGTCTGGTAATTTTTGATTGGATGCCAGACATTATGGATTTTATCTGTTGGGTGCTGAAAACTTTTGTATTCCTAATAATATTCTTGAGTTTTATTGTGGGAGATAGTTAAATTACCGGAAAACAATTTGATCCTTTTGGATCTTGCATTTAAGATTTGTTTGGCTGGACCAAAGACACATTCATTCTAGTGCAGGTTTTCTCAATATCAACACTATAACATTTTGAATCAGTTTATTTTTTGTAGTGAAGGGCTATATTGTGCTTTGTAAAATATTACATCCCTAGCCTTTACCTTTTAGGTGACCCCCCTCTCAGTTGTGACAACCAAAAATGTTTCCAGAAATTGCCAATGTGGGGAGGAGTGGCAAATTGCTCCCAGTTGAGTAACTACTGCCTTAGGATTAATTTTGTCTCACTGCTATAGCAAGATCTTCCTGTTTGCTTTACCCAATGCCCTATGGATTGTGAGTTTTTTGTGGTTTTTTGTTTTTGTTCTTGTTCTTGTTTTTGGTCTGGCTATTTGGGGTAGGCACTTTTACTGGTCTTGTGTATGTATATACTGTATGTTGTTCCTCCTAATCATTCTGAGTGGGTCTTTTTTCTGTCCTGTTTTGTTTCCTCATGTATATGTGATGATCAGTATTCAGCTACATGTTTAAGGGCAAGTCTGCAGATCTCTGGGGTCTGTTTTAGTCTTTTTGGATTACTATAACAAAATGACTGTAGACTGAGTGTCTTAAACAAAACACAGTTCTGGAGGTTGAGGAGTCCAAGATCAAAGCCCAGCAGATTTGGTGTCTGGGGTGAGGGCCCGCCTCCTGCTTCATAATCAGTCCTCTTCTAGCTTTGTCTTAAGATGATGGAAGGGGTGATGAACTCTCTGGGATATCTGTTACAAGGGAACTCATCCCATTTATGGGGGTTCTGCCTCATGACCTAATCATCTCCTAATTGTGGACTAGGATTTCAATATATGAATTTTGGGGAGACACAAACATTCAGTCCATAACAAGTTCTCTCTGTGCACCTTTCTCCTCCCCAGTATTGTTTCATGAACACTAGCCACCTGGATCTACCCAGACTCGCAGCTCCATCTCCTCAACTCAGCAAGTCTGTCAGGCCTCACCCATTTGGGTCTTGTGCCACACATTACTTGGAAACACTCAAGGCAGTAAGCTGGGGCAGTAGGGCTCACTTTGTTTCGAGTCTCTCAGGGATCTTTTTCATCTGATGCCCAGTGTCTTGAAGCTAGATTCCCCCCCCCCCCATATATTTTGTCTATTATTTGGTTGTTTGAGGTAGGAAAGTAAATTGGTCCCTCTTATTATATCTTGGTCAGAAACAGAGTCTCTTTAACTGATAATTTATTCATATTAATTATTGATTAAAGTTGAAAGTGTTCTGGGGTGCCTGGGTGGCTCAGTTGCTTAAGCGTCTGGCTCTTGATTTTGGCTCAGGTCATAATCTCAGGGTCATGAGATAGAGTCCTGCATCAGGCTCTACGCTGGGCATGGAACTTGCTTGGGATTCTCTGTTCCCCTCTCCCTCTCCCCCCCTCCTCAAAAAAAAAACAAAAAACAAAAAAAAAACTAACATGTTCTTAAAAACTTACTAACCTAATTTCTTCATTTTTTGGATCTGTATGAAACTTATAGCTGCCATATGTTTGTTCAAAATTTCCTCTTCCATGTAGTTTCTATGGCACAACATAAATATTAAATTGGCCCTAAAGCCTTTTATCATCTTTTTAATATACCTCTTTGAGCAGGTTTCACAGTGTTAGCTAAATATGGGTCTCTAACTATATGTAGTAGCATACAATTAAAGGACATGTCCTGACTTGATGAAGCACATTAGTGGAGTGTGTCATGTTTTTAGGGCATTGCCACAGCAGGCTCAAAGACTTCCAGAAGGCTTCCTTGTGTAACTCATATTTTCTAACAGCTAAAACTCCAGTTTCAAAGCCTATTAGCCTGATTGAGGCTATAGAGAACTGGTGATATAAGATGGGGAAAAAAGCTGTGAGAGATCATTTTGAGCAATGTATGAGACAAAACCATACTGAAGGATGATGCTAAAAGGATGGGAGTGACTTGGAACCCATTGGTGGTAAGTCGTTTGAGAAAGAAGAAAGCCAGCAGAATAGAAAATAAAATGACAGAAGAAATCTGGCCTTTTTGTGTGTGGGATGAGCTTCCCAAATGTGCTACATTGTAATTGCTACAGAGTTTGTAGCATGTGTTTGTTGGATATTCAAAAATGAAGTAATTTATTCAGAGCATATCTTGTAAAAAAGATGCATATAGTGGGTGGGATGAAACCATCTGGGTATATATATGAACTAAAATAGCAAAATTATTTTAATGGAATTTTATATATATGTAATAACTTATACTAAATGATATACATTAATGTGTATAAAATTCAGTGTTAAACTACATAAAATGTGTAATTCCTTGGCCTTAGGGATGGTGTTGTAGCTAAAAAGAGCTGAGTAAGAGAGAGTTCTTATAGCTCTACAGTATATAAGAATTAGCCTTTTAAAACATAAAGATACTTATCGGTGGATATGCTGTTAATTTCCTAAGACTGAAAAGCCATTGTGGATTGATAATATGAAAAATTCTATTTGGAAGCAAAATATTATTTAAGGCTTCCAAAAACTAGGATATCGTTTTTTAGGAATTAGGGAATATTTAGTGAGTGTTTCTTGCTGGCTGAATATTTCTGATGGTGTAAGTGGTGCTCATGTAGTTAAGTAATTTCCTTTTTTAATTAATTATGAGTCTTCATGGCAAGAGTTTGTGTGAATAGGGGAAGAATAGGACAGTAGAAGTTTTTACTTTTCTCAGCATAAGTAAGCATAGAAGGTTTTTCATAGCCAAATATGCATGTTATAAGGAAATGATAAACACCAAAATCAAGAATTATTTCATCTGGGAAGGGGAGGATGGGGATGATACCAGAGAGGGGCATTCACTTGTATTGATGTTTTGGTTTTGGCTTTTTAAAATAAACTTTTAAAATATAGTTTAACAGGGACGCCTGGGTGGCTCAGTTGGTTAAGCAGCTGCCTTCGGCTCAGGTCATGATCCCAGCATCCTGGGATCGAGTTCCACATCGGGCTCCTTGCTTGGCAGGGAGCCTGCTTCTCCCTCTGCCTCTGCCTGCCACTCTGTCTGCCTGTGCTCGCTCTCTCTCTCTCTAACAAATAAATAATTAAATAAAAATCTTTTAAAAAAATAAATAAAATATAGTTTAACATACGTAGAGAAACGTGTAGACCATAAATATACAGCTTCTTGAATTTTTACAAAGTGAACATACCTGTATACTGATACCCAGACTAAGAAACCAGAGCATCTGTTTAATTGGAATTATTGGAATTATTTTACATTATTGGAATTATTTTATATTTTTTCAAGCGGGGTAATGGGCACATGGGTATTTCTTGCATCATTCTTTGCTGTTGTTGTTGTTATGCTTTGAAGTTTGCCTACTGTGTTCTTTAAAGAATCATTTCAGAAGGAAAGAGGATCTTTCGAAATCTGGGAAATGTCAGAAAACCCACATGCTTTAGTAATTGAGAAAAGTACTTTAGGGAAATAGGGTTTTGTTTTGTTTTGTTTTTTTAAATGTATACCTTTGTCTCCTGTGTATCTTATAAACCTTATAGAGATCCAAGTTAGTGAAAGTTTTAAAATGGAAAAAGAATATAAACAGAACTATATGGATCAAAGTAGTAAAAATTATTAATACTTTTTGAAACAGTACATTATTGTTTTCTATAAGCAAATATAAAGTTTGGGTCTTCAAATTTGTGAGTACATCAAAATGACAGTTTTCTTTTAAAAAGAAAGAACTGAGCTATTAAGATACTTATAAATATTTATATCTTGTTTACAGGCTTTATATCTGTTGTAGAAATCATTATTTGTATAGTGGATAGAAATATGTTTAAGGTGTTTCCTAAAACTAGTTATCTATCTGCCTTTGTGTTGTTTTTGTTTTTGTTTTCTCATTTTGGAGAGGTGAGAGATACTTAATCAAAGATGGAGATTTCTGAAATTTGGTTTATTTTTAGGTATTACATATCTTTATCTCATTTTATGAAAAGCATTAATATAGGATTTTTCTCAATTATTCTCAACAGTAGGCTTTTTCTAATTAAGTTATGGTTGCTATGGTGTGGAAAGGCCATTTGTAAAGTAACTTTTTGTAAAAATGTTTAGTCATTAGCCTTCCTTCTGCTGTTGGGTTTATATGCGTAAAATTATTAGAATGTTAATCTACTGAAAACCAATCACTGAGTAATTTTCATTCCTTTTACTCTCTTTTAGAAGCTAATAGATCAATGTAAATAAATTGTTGTTTCTGGTATGTTTGCATGTTTTTGGTCTTAATGGAGTTGTTAGGACACACTGAAGTTTTTTTTTTGTTTTCCTGTTTTCCTGGGACAGGCAGTGGAGGAGGAAATGGCTGTTCCTAATCACCTTTGCATTCGTCGCTGGACTACCAAGCATGTAGCTGTTTGGCTGAAGGATGAAGGCTTTTTTGAATATGTGGACATTTTATGTAATAAGCATCGACTTGATGGAATCACATTATTAACATTGACTGAATACGATCTCCGGTCTCCTCCTCTGGAGATCAAAATCTTAGGGGACATTAAAAGGTTAATGCTTTCAGTCCGAAAATTGCAGAAAATACATATTGATGTTTTAGAAGAAATGGGATACAACAGTGACAGTCCCATGGGTTCCATGACACCTTTCATTAGTGCTCTTCAGAGCGCAGAGTGGCTCTGTAATGGGGAGCCTTCACATGACTGTGATGGACCCATCACTGATTTGAATTCTGATCAGTACCAATACATGAATGGTAAAAACAAACATTCTATTCGAAGATTGGACCCAGAGTACTGGAAAACCATATTGAGTTGTATATATGTTTTTATAGTATTTGGGTTTACATCTTTCATTATGGTTATAGTCCACGAGCGAGTGCCTGATATGCAGACCTACCCACCACTCCCAGATATCTTCTTAGACAGGTAAGTTTTATTTCTAGTTGCCAAGTTTGTAGAAAGTTGCTATAACACAGTGATAATAATGTATTTATGATAATTGTGTTTTTTATTATTTTGGTTGATGCACACTTTGTTTGCTTTATCTGGTAATATATGCAGATATACTTTGAAATTGCCTTTTTGTCCTGGAGTAAATTAGATGTTAAGCCTGTGTGAGTGGGAAAGGTCACTGCTTATTTTTTTTTATAGCTATATTATAGCTTGTTGGGCACTTGAGATTGTAAAAGGGTTTCGTGGAATGTTGTCTGTAATAAATGAAATTTGGTTACTTTTTTTAATGATGAACAGGGTTGGGGCGCCTGGGTGGCTCAGTGGGTTAGGCCTCTGCCTTCGGCTCAGGTCATGATCCCAGGGTCCTGGGATCCAGCCCCGCATCGGGCTCTCTGCTCGGCGGGGAGCCTGCTTCCTCCTCTCTCTCTCTGCCTGCTTCTCTGCCTATTTGTAATTTCTGTCTGTCAAATAAATAAATAAAATCTTTAAAAAAAAAATGAACAGGGTTCAGCTTTTCCAAAAGTAGGGGGAAGACTCCTGTATTACCACATAAATTGGAATTATCACAAATAGTACAAACTGATTCATTGATAGTATCTTTTTATGAAATGCTGAGTGCATAATAAAGAATATAGTATATGCATATGAAAAATAAGAATAGAACAAATTTCAAAACTTTTTATATTTGTGATTTTTTTAAAGCTTTATAGTTTGTAGAGCTTTGTTTTTATAAACTGTTTTACCCTTCTGAAAGTGCCTTATAGTATGTTTTTTAAAATGAAATAAATCGATGTATCCATGTTACAATGTCAGAATGACATACCACATTTTGTTCCTCTCAAGCCCTGACTAAAAATATAGTAGAGGTTTTTGTTTGTTTAAGTTGAAAGCCTACAAAGATAGGGCAGATAAGAGAGGAAAAAGCATTCATACATTTTTGGAAGTTTGAAAATAGATGTTTGAGTGGCAACTAGCAGACCTAAAATAACTTAATTCTAAAACAGCAGTTAGGAAAACAGAACCAACCCAGTCTATGTTGCAGATTTCTCAAAGTTCTGGATATTGCAGGTGAAAGAGTGGTGCTAAAATAAGAAGAATCGAGTGAAACTGTTTAAGAAGCTGTTAGATCCCTATATCTCCTCTATTCCATACAGTTTTCCCAACTATAAACAGAAGAACCTAAGGAAGAAAGCATGTGGATATCTGGGGAAAGAGTATTCTAGGCAGAGGAAACAGCAAGGTGCAAAAATCTTGAATTGGAGGTATCCTTAGCATGTTCAAGAAACAGCAAGTGAGAGTTGGAGAGAACTGTTGGAGATGAAGTCTGAGAGGAGACAGGGATCTAGATTGTATAGTGACTTGTAGACTGTTTTATGGACTTTAGTTTTCATTCTGAATGAAAAGGGAAGTTATTGGAAAGTATTTAGGAGAAAAGTACAGTGATCTAACTTCCATTTTAAAAGGTAACTATAGGGACGCCTGGGTGGCTCAGTTGTTAGGCGTCTGCCTTCAGCTGGGGCTAAAGCTCAGGCTCCCTGCTCTGCAGGAAGCCTGCTTTTCCCTCCACTCCCCTGCTTGTGTTCCTTCTCCGCTGTGTATCTCTCTGTTAAATAAATAAATAAATTTTTAAAAAGATTTTATTTATTTATTTGACGGAGATCACAAGTAAGCAGAGAGGCAGGCAGAGAGAGAGGAGGAAGCAGGCTCCCCGCTTAGCAGAGAAAGCCTGATGTGGGGCTTGATCCCAGGACCCCAGGATCATGACCTGAGCCAAAGGCAGAGGCTTTAACCCACTGAGCCACCCAGGTGTCCCAAATAAATAAAATCTTTTAAAAAAATAAAAGGTAACTATAGTTGTTGTATTGAGAATAGCCTGGGTGTGGGTGTGGGAAAGCAGGGATTAAATTATTGAATTCATCTAGACAGAAATGAGGTGAATTGGATGAGAATAATAGTGGGAGAGATGGTGTTAAAGAGTCAAGTTCTATTCATATACTTAGAAAGCACCACGACAAGATTTGCTGATGGATTTGCATGTAAGGCATAAGAAAAAGAAAAGTCAAGGATTACTCTTGAGATTTTTGACCTGAGCATCTGGGTTGGAGTTGCCCTTTACAGAGATGGGAAGACTATGGAAGGAGCTGAGTTGGAGAGAAAAAATAAGGATTTGGTTTTGGACATGTCAAATTTGAGATGTCTTTTACACAAGATCAGATGTCACATAAGAGACAGAAAGATGAGCTAGAGTTTAGAGAGATACAGGCTGAAATTTGGAAGTAGCCAGAATAGGTAAAGCCATGATGTGAGATAAAGTATTCTAGGGAATGAGTTTGGAAGAGGAAAGAAGATTAAAGATAGAGCCCAAGAACATTGTAATGGAAGTCTTAGAAGTAAGGCAAAACCAGCAAAGACAACTGAAAATGTTAGGGCAGAAAGAAAGTAGTATTCTGGAAGCCAACTTAAAAAAAAAAAATAAAGAGGGCAGGAATAATTAACAATTAACTGTGTCAAGCAAGTTCTGAGATTTCAAGTAAAATGGATAATTGATGACTGGATTTAGCAAAGTGTTGGTCATCTGTGACCTTTATAAGAATCAGTAAGAACAAAAGCTAATTGTTACGGGTTCAGAAGAGAATAGGAGACTTTCTGGAACTTACCTAAAGATATATATCCACAAATATGAAACAACATATGTACAAATTTATTCATGTGACATTATTTGTAGTAATCATAAATACTGGAAATTTAAATGCTTATCCATGGAAAACTAATTGAATATACTATAGTACGTCTATATAGCAGAGTACTATTTAATCAAAGAAGAGTGAGGAAGATTCTAAGAACTGATATGAACTGGTTTTAAGTGTGGGGCAAGGAAAGTATAAAATTTAGAGTAAAACAGCTCTTGTTCCATAAAGCAAGGGAGTGCATAAAATCAATGAAAGCATGTCAAAAGAGTGTACGAGTTGGTTTGAAGGGGCTTACACTGAGCAAACTGGGACAATTGGAAAATTAAAAATATAATTATGGTAATGGATTCTAATATATTGAGTAAGAGAATCTGTGAATCCATAGTGATAAACAAAAAATGGTGGGGTGAGAGGGGATATTCTTCAAGAATAATATGAATAAACATAGATGGCCTGTTTTGCAACATCCAACCTATTGATTCAGCCAAGTCATCAGTTGATGCTAAAATCATTAGGTGAAAGGTCAAGGATGTCCACATAATCTGAAAATATCTCACATATTACTTAATTACAGGAGAATAAGGTACCTTGATGATGGCATGATCTGACATGCATTTTTTTTTAAAGATTTTATTTATTTATTTAACACAGAGAGATCGAGATCACAAGTAGGTAGAGAGGCAGGCAGAGAGAGAGGAGGAAGCAGGCTCCCTGCTGAGCAGAGAGCCCGATGCGGGGCTTGATCCCAAGGACCCTGAGATCATGACCTGAGCTGAAAGCAGAAGTTTAACCTGCTGAGCCACCCAGGTGCCCCTGATTGGCTTCTCTGATTTAGCATAATGTCTTTAAGATTTATCCATACAGGGGCACCTGGGTGGCTCAGTGAGTTAAAGCCTCTGCCTTCCGCTCAGGTCATGATCCCAGGGTCCTGGGATCAGGCCCCATATCGGGCTCTCTGCTCGGCAGGGAGGCTGCTTCCCCCTCTCTCTTTGCCTGCCTCTTTGCCTACTTGTGATCTCTGTCAAATAAAAAATTAAAAAAATAAATATTTAAAAAAAAAAAAGATTCATCCATACAGTAGTATGTATCAGTACTTCATTCCTCTTTATTACAGAATAATATTCCATTGTATGGCTATACTACATTTGTTTATCTGTTCATCAGTTGATGAATGGTTGTTCACTTTTTGGCTACTATGAATAATGCTGCTTATGAACATTTATGTACAAAGTTTTGTTTAGACCTATATGTAATTTCAGTTTGCAATGGGGATTTGAAGCCAAATTTTGCCTCTTGGTAGTGCCTCCCACTACAAATCTTTATGTTCTTAAGCATGTAAGCTTTATTTTTAGGAGAATGGTAGCAGGAAGTGTCAGTGTTCTTCCTATTTACTTTCAGATCTCTTTTTCATTTTCTTGCACACAGATACTCCCAACATCCAACAAATGAGTCTCTGTTGAAGAGCTGCTTCTGAGCTCTTGAACACATTTTATATGTTTGGAAAGAGAGGCAAACATGCTTAGGACTTTATATCCCACCAGCAACAGCCCTTAACCAATGACTGATGAGATGGGGTATATATAGTTTATTTCTCTTCACTCTAATTGGGACAACTTTTAGGTCAGACCTATACTGTCTTTCAAATTCCACACAGGATTGAGGCTTATTTAACCCTTGCCATAGTTACTCCACAAGGCTTTGTTTAATGTCTCACCCTTGCCTTGCTTACTTGCCTTCCTGATCTCATTTCCTCACTACCCTAAGGTTTCTCTTGGGAACACTCCTATTCACTTTTACACTGATCTTTGTTTCAGAGTCTGCATCTAAAGCTTATGTCAACAATTCCAAGACCTTTAGCACATCATAAATAGAAATTTAAGGTGCCTGGGTGGCTCAGTGGGTTAAACCGCTGCCTTCGGCTCAGGTCATGATCTCGGGGTCCTGGAATCAAGTCCCACATCCGGCTCTGCTCGGCGGGGAGTCTGCTTCCCGCTCTCTCTCTGCCTGCCTCTCTGCCTGCTTGTGATCTCTGTCTCTGTCAAATAAATAAATAAAATCTTTAAAAATAATAATAAATAAATAAATAGCAATTTAGAAGGAGAAAGGGATGCCTCTATAGGCAAGTCCACTTAACAATAGTGAGAGGGGTTATCTGGTAGCCATAATAAAAGGGAAGAACCAGACGTACTATAAAAAGCAAACATAAATAAAGGAAAAACTACTCTAGTCTGGAGCTTAACCTTCATTCCTCAGTAGTCCCTGAAGTCATTACCATGTTCAGTGCAATAATCAGTGTTCACAATCATGACTAAATTACCAAAGAAAATTAAAATTTAATCCAGAAAAAAGAGGCATATCCATGTGTAATGCATTTTAGAAAACTTTGCATCAAAATAAATATGAGATATTGAATAAACATTTCCTTACAACACTTCACTAAAATAACAGTAAAAGGAGATGAGGGGGGACCCTACAATCCCATGAAGACAAAAACAGTGATAATGCTGAAAGTTTGGAAAGTAGAACGCTGAGCCCCTTTTGTAAAATTGGGAATGGAGACTAGCAGTATCCAAGAGGTGAGTTTATTTGTATTTCAGAGCTCCAGAAAAACTCTCAAAACAGGTGGCACCAGGCATCTTTCATGACCAGGTACGGATAAATATGGGAGAATTGGTTCAAAAGCAACTTATTAAGCTTTTAGACCTCTATTCCAACAGAAGATAGGTGGAATATTCTCCAGACTAGTTAAATATGAGGGACTCTGGGATACCATGCCCAGATGGTGTTTTCAGTATGTTTTCAAGGTAATTACTATAAATTTATATATTGATCACTGAGACTTCTAGCTCCCTTTCTTAAGTAGCCAGACTTCCCATCCCTACTCCCACCTAGAGCCAATTCTCTAAGCAGAAAACAGATTTCTGTCCTTAGAAAACCTGCACAAGAGAAAAGGACTCTAGATACTGTGGTAGGGGAGATATCTCTATATCCTCAACCAGGCCTCTGCTCTGTCACTCTGCAGTGAAACCCACAACATGACAAGCCCAGTCTGTGCATAGAGAGCATCAAATTATTATTTTTTTAGTACTTCACTGTCAGGTGTGAATGGTCAGTCAAGAATGACCAGACATTTAAGGAAAACAGAACAATGCAAACCGAAAAAAACAAAGTAGGAAATACAAAATAGGGAACAGAAGAACACTTCAAAAAAAATAAGTGTGTTCTCACAGATAAGAGATGTATTTTACGAGACAGTAACAGTAGGGTATAAAAAAAATTTCAGAGGAAAAAAAGCTTTCGGAAAATAAAAAATGTAAGTAGAAATTTAGAATCCAGCAGACTAGTTGGAACATAGATTTGAAGAAGTTGCCCAGTATGTAGAACAAATTAAAAGTAGTGGAGAGGTCAGTTAGTGGAGCATGCAACTCTTGATCTTGGGGTTGTGGGTTTGAGGCCCCCCCATTGGGCATAGAGATTACTTTAAAAAAAAAAAAAAAGGAGAAAAGGTAAGATCGTCCAGTTGACCCAACAGCAGATAAAAGCAGCAAACAGAAAACATAGAGAAAAAGGGGAGATACTATTTAGGATACAAGGAAATTTCCCAAATTCAAAGGATGTGGCTTTCCAGATTGAAAGGGCCCACTGAGCACTCAGTACAAGAAATGGAGAATTTCAAAACACTGGATTTAGACTGAAGATCCTAAAAGCTTCTTAAGAGACAGATCAAGTAACATACAAAGATTAGAAATCCAGATAGCATCAAACTTCTTTGCAAGAATGGAAGCTAGAAAACAAGAGCAATTATCTTTAACTTTCTAAGAGAAAATAAGGTATAACTTAGAATTCTCTGTCCAGGCAAACTACCAGTTAGTTATAAGGCTAGACCCAAGGAAATTTTTAAGTTTGTAAGTCTTTAAATATTGCAAACTTTCCAACAACACAGCTACTAAAATTGCTCAAATGAAAAAAAAATTATAATAACTGATGAGGATTTAGAGCACCTGCTACTCTTCATATATTGCTGGTAGAGATGCACAATGACAGAACTTTTAAAACTGTTTGACAGTTTCTTAAAAAGCTAGACATAGCCTTAACATAGGACAAAACAGTTTCACTGCTAAGTGTTTGCCTAAGAGAAATGAAAACGTTTGTTCATACAAAGATGTGTAGTGATCTTTATTCAAAACCACCCAAAATGGGATATATCCAAATATCCATCAGATATCCAAAATATACACCCACCAGTGAATGGATAAAGAAATCATAGATAAAGAATGGATAAAGACTTATACATGAAATAACATGGGTAAATCTGAAATATATTATGACAAGTGAAAATAGCCAGATACAGGGGCGCCTGGGTGGCTCAGTGGGTTAAGCCTCTGCCTTCGGTTCAGGTCATGATCCCAGGGTCCTGGGATCGAGTGCCGCATCGGGCTCTCTGCTCTGCGGACAGCCTGCTTCCTCCTCTCTCTCTCTGCCTCTCTGCCTACTTGTGATCGCTGTCTGTCAAATAAATAAATAAAATCTTTAAAAAAAAAAAAAAGAAAATAGCCAGATACAAAAGGTATGTAGATAAATACTGTGTGATTCCATTTATATACCATTCTGGGAAAGGCAAACCTATATAGGACAGAAAATAGTTGAGTGGTCGCCCCAGGACTAGAAATGAGAGAGGGGATTGATTATATAGGGGCCCAGGGGAGCTTTTTGGAGTGATGAAAATATTCTATATCTTTATTGTGCTGGCGGTTATATGACTGAATATGTTTGTCAAAATTCATTGAACTGTACACCCGACAGAGGTGATTCTCTTCTGGGTGTTAATTAAGCCTCAGTAAAATTAACATTAAAAACAAGTTAAGGGGGTGCCTGTGTGGCTCAGTCATTTAACATCCCAACTGCTGGCTTCTGTTTATGTCTTGATCTCAGGGTTGTGAGATGGAACACTGCATGAGGCTCTAAACTGGGTGCAGAGCCTGCTTAAGATTCTCTCTCTGCCCCCCCCCCCAAAACAACAACAACAACAACCAAGTTTATCCTTCGCCTGTGTTTCTTAGAAAACGACTGGAGAATATACATCATCAAGACTAAGGAGTAAACTGAAAAAGAGGAGAACGTGGATTCAGGAGCCAAAGAATGTAATACAGAAAAGATGAATTTCCAAGATGAAGGTCAAGTTTTATTTCAAAAAAGAGCCATACAGGAGGACTAGAAAATGCAACCATACTAAATTGGAAAAGAAGGAGAGGAGCTCTAGAAGAAATTTCCCCAAAAGAAAAAATTGAAATTGATAGAAGAGTTTGAGGATGAATGGTGATAGCATACAAGAAACAGAGCAAACCAAAAAAAAAAAAGAAAGAAAGAAAGAAAAAGAAAAGGTTATATTTTAGCTCTAGAGAATTCTAAGATTTCTTCTATAAGAAAGGGATTGTTCTCTACTGATTCAGCTGTAAATGATATTTACAAACTTATATTAAGTAAAAGCCAAAATTTATTTTAAAAAAAATTGTGGAACAATATTGAGAATAGCAAGAATTAAGTAGGGGGTGGGACAGAAAACTTAATTTCATCCTAAACATTGTAAAACTGTTTTATATACTTTTTTGTGTGTGTATGTGTGTACACATATGTACATATATGTACATATACATATATGTACACATACATATATACATATACACACGTGTATACATATATATGTATATATACACACATTTTTGGACATATATGTATATGTACAAATATGTTTTTTTTACAGATATGGTTTTTTTAAATGCTCATTTTAAATGATTATATAGTTAAAAGTCACTTAAGGAATCTTTCTTTTAAAGATGTATTTTTTGAGGGGGGAAGGGCAGAGGGAGAAAATCTCAAGCAAACTCCATGTTAAGCACAGAGCCCGAGACCATGACCATGACCTGAGTTGAAACCAAGAGTCAGATGCTCAACTGAGCCACCAAGGTGCCTCAGGAATCTTTCTTTTATCTGAAAATTTCTGATATGTGAAATAACCCATTCCCCAGTAATGCCAGATAAATAAGGCCACAATAGATTAAAAATACAGAAGAGGAGTCTTTTTTCTGAGGTAATAAATAAAAGATAAGTCCCTGACTAAAGATGATTGACTCTCTTCGCTTACTCTGAATAAGGTTTGCAGTAGACTATTAATATCTTTCATTCAGATTTCATGTTTTCTTTTTAATACCTTTATTTTATTAGTTATAAAATGAACACATTATTGTACAAGAATTTTTAGTGGAAATGTACAAAGAAAAAAAAAAGACAATAATCCTACCAGATGACCTGTTTGTACTCATTTTCACCTTTACCCTGTTCCCTCCTGTGTTGTCTTTTTCTCCTCCTCCTTCTCCTCTTTTTATGTATGTATTTATTTATTAAGATTTTAGTTTTAAGTAATCTCTGTACCCAGTGTGGGGCTCAAACTTACAACTCTGAGATCAAGTCGCATGTTCCACCAACTGAGCCTGCCAGGTGCCCTCTCTCTTTATTTTCTTTTTCTTTTTTTTTTTTTATTTTTTCTCTTTCTTTTTAAATTTAGAAATGTGATATGTACTTTACTAATGAATAACCACGGGAGCTGTGGATTTGAAGGGTCAAGTTCTAAGCTCTGATTGTTCAATTAGCACATCATGCAAGAAGTGAAACTTTTCCCATTGATGTTTGTGGACAGTTCTGTATCCAGGTCTACCATGCTACAGAGAAGAAGAAAAGGGTTGTAACCTCTTCACAGAGAACCATTTATTGGGAATCACAGACAGCAAAGAGGTTTTGGTAAATGGAATACTTTATGAAACAGGTTTTTTCTCCCCCCCAGTTTCTTTTTTTTTTTTTTTTTTTTAAGATTTTACTTATTTACTTGACAGAGAGAGATCACAAGTAGGCAGAGAGGCAAGCAGAGAGAGAGAAAGGGAAGCATGCTCCCTGCTGAGCAGAGAGAAGGCAGAGGCTTTAACCCACTGAGCCACCCAGGCACCCCCTCCCCCCAGTTTCTTTAAATACCATCTCCTAAAAGAGATAAAAGTTAACAAGAAGCAATTAGAAGAGTATCTTATTGCAAAGGGTATCAATTACATACATACACTTCTTGTCAGTCCAAAATGTAATTTTTTTCTGTTCCAGTGTTCCTAGAATCCCATGGGCCTTTGCCATGACAGAAGTATGTGGCATGATTTTGTGCTATATTTGGCTCCTGGTTCTTCTTCTTCACAAACACAGGTACCTCAGTTATGCCATTAAAAGACAAAATATTTTGTACTGTCTTGGATAAAGTTCATCAAACCTTGTTTCTCCCTTTGTAGTTTCCTTGTTAATTTCCTTTAGTTGTTACGAAAAATGCCTTGGGTTTGATCAACAAGAAAGTCACCTGTGAGATAATACCTACATATTTAGTAGTATTCTGAATATAGTCTGCAGGCAAAGATCAGAGATGGTGATGTTCAGCCATGAGCCAACCGTGATGGTCTAGCTGTAACTTACCTTGAAAACAAATCAGAAATGTCATTTTTGTAGAAGAATAGAAACTCCTCCAAGGGCAGTCTTTGGTCATGGACAGTGTTTGGATGAAAGAAATTCTCTGCTTGGAGGAGGCCCATTAGAAAAGGGATTATTTTGCATACCATGTACATCTAGTCAGTGTGATTTGCTTAAGATGATACAGGAAATTGTTGAATAGGGAAAGTGCTTCTTTGGCATTTTCACTAAGAAATATAAAGGAGAGAATTTTTTTATTAAAATGAAGTATAAGGGGAAGCTTCTTTCCTACTTTATTGCAGGGAAATTACTTGATTTAAGTAAAAAAATAAGGCATAATGAAAAAATTTTTACGAACTGTGTAGTTTATAGATCTGGTATCCATTGTCTGTGGACACTGATGAAGAACAGGGACACTTCCTTGAATTTTTTATCTCCTCACCAGGAAGGATTTGAGGTAAACCAGTGATGGGCTTTAGGTCCTAAGCAGCAGTTATTTCATTGCTTTGACGGTGAAAAGAAAGGTTGATCATTGCTATTGTCACACTTGTAGACTATAATTTGCTTCATTTCCCATTTTCCAGCAATATCTTTAAACTCTGGATTGCTTAAAAAGGTGGTTTAAAAATGTATAATATCACTGCTGCTTTGTGGTTTAACTTTGGCTCACAAGACCCTGTGAATTTGAATTTATCCACTCTTCAAAACAAGGAAGAATTTACCATATAGGAAACTTTGGTAGGTTTAGCAAAGCACAGCAGTGGCCAGTTAAATGCAAGTTTTGGTGTTTAATTGGTCACAGAAAGTGTTTCTCTCCAGTGTTTGGCCTTTGTACTGCTTTCATTAGAATCACCTGGCTTTTGTTAAAATGTAGTTTCTTAGGCTCCATCCCAGTGTACACATGAAAATTTGAGATCTCTTAACTTGTGTTCAATGCTTCTTTGAGGGTGAGAAGAGCATTTTAAAAATGCGTAAATCATAGTCCTTGTGCTTAAGATTATTATAGCTTGTTTTGGTTTGGACATTTAAAAAAATAATATGACAGCACAAGTAATATCACAATGCAGTTCAAATTTTTTGCTAGGTGTACTTAATATAAAACTTAGTATTTAAAAAAACTTAGTATTTTTATACTTTAAGTTTTAAAAAGTTAGAGAATGTTTAAGGTTGGCTACTATCAGTAACCAATTTACAATTTTATTATTGAGGAAAAATTCCTTAAAATCCTGTTTAATTTTACCTCATAAAGTAAATAATTAATGAACAATATATGAATAACAGCATTAACATTAAGCTAAGAGTCAGGGTAGGCACTAGTCTTTTTCTGGATATTTCCTTTACTTTCTCTTAGCTATATGTTCTTATCAATGAAACGATGCTCTTAGGTGAGCACTGTCTAAAATGGCAGATACTAGCCACAGGTGGCTACTTAAATTAATGAAAATGAAATGAAGTCAAAATTTAGCTCCTTGGATGTATTAGTCACATTTCAAGTGCTCAAGAGCCACATATAGATAACCTTATTGGACAGTGCAGTTATAGAACATTTCTGTCATTACAGAAAGTTCTATTGGACAGTGATGTTTCAGATCTAAGATTTCTTTGAGATTTCTGTCTTCTTCAAAGAATCTAGTTCTGGTAGTTTTCCTGCCTGCTCTCCCTTTAAGTAAACACTTGATTTCTGGAGATTTTTGGTTTGCTTTCTTCTGATCTTTCTCTCTTTTTGGTCACTCTGTTCACAGGTCAATACTTCTCCGAAGGCTCTGTAGTCTGATGGGCACTGTATTCTTGCTTCGCTGCTTTACCATGTTTGTGACCTCCCTCTCCGTGCCAGGACAGCACCTGCAGTGTACTGGAAAGGTAGCCTGCTACCTTCTTTTTCATTCTTTCTTATTCTTGGTGGGTTGCTGGCACCACATATGTAATAGGGCTAAAACTTTGCTTTTAGTGTTAAAATGCTTTTTAGGGGCTCATGCGTGGCTCAGTTGGCTAACTCTTTGATTTCAGCTCATGTTATGATCTCAGGGCTGTGAGTTTGAGCCCGCGGCATCAGCTTACACTGGCCATGGAGCCTGCTTAAGATTGTCTCTCTCCCTCTCCCTCTGCCTGTCTCTCCTTTCTAAAGAATAAATAAATAGATAAAATGTTTAAAATGTCCTTGTTAGTATTTTTAATATCTGTAATAATCCTCTAGAAATAATTTGGTAGAAACCTTAAGCCAGACTCTACCTCCTTGTTACCTGTGTCCATTGATACTGGTTCTTTGCTGTGGAGCTGTGGAAAACAAGTTTCTTTCAATTATCATTTTCCCTTTCCCACCATCCTGAGCATCTTTAGTTCCTCATATTGATGTGGACATGTTCGGGTTCAGAGCAAAGAAAGAATTCTTGAGACATCTTCAGTGCAAAAAGGTGGTTTTATTAAAGCACAGGGACAGTACCCAGGAGCAGAAAGAGCTTTACTGGGGTTGTCACAGGTGACTGATTAATTATAACTTTCAAATTGAGAAGGGGTTAGGGACTAGCATTAAGTCTCTAGGGAATTGTGGAAGCAAGGTTTCCAGGGCCTTGAGGGGGCTAGCTATTGTTAAGTCAAGGTCATTTCTTACTGTCTAATAAAACCTTAGTCATGACACCCTTTAGATGTATATCAGGGGTCCATTTTCTTGGAGGATGGCTACTGTCATATATCTTGGGGGGTAGAGATAAAGGAAGTTTCCAAAAGAATTTTTATATGTTAAAGGAGACTTATAGGATCTTGGAGATCAGGATAATGTTAAGCTAAAATTGCCTTTTGCCCTTAGCAAAGTATTAACATTGAGGCCCCTGCGTTCCTAGAGGAGGGTCACTCTGCCTGTCTCAAGGACTTGTCAGTGGGCTATAAGTTGTAAGGAAATTTAATTTTTTTCTTTTGCCTTTGTTCTTCATATAAATATAATATGACAGTGGTCCCTTTGATGTCCTTATCACTTCTTTTTAAAAAGTTTCCCATTTGACCATATTCCGCTTAAAGTACACACTATTCTAAACTTCACTCTTTGCTGTGATATACTAAATAATGGCCAACTTGTTTTTGTTTTAAATTTTGTAGCTTGTTTTGGTATATTATAGACAATATCTTCTCTTCTGATTAAATTGAGAGAGGAGAGATTATGCAGAATCAAAAAAATTTTTTAAACCTGAAAATCACCTGTACTTTATATACAGAATTGGCCTTTGTGACTCATTAAATTTGGACAAAAGAATTTATTATCCTATTTTTCTAAGCCTCTGTGCTTTAGTTATATATTGCCAAATACTCAGATATATGTGTTGGCACCTTTGTTGTTATTTTAATATTGTTTGTATATGTGTAAAGCAAAATTACGTGTCAGCTCTTCTGTTACAATATAAGTAACTGAAATGCCAACAAGGAAAATTAAGCAGCCAGAGGATCAATAACTAAAACTACAGCCCTGAGCGGAAGGGTGACAAAACTTTCTCCAGGTATTAGGAGACTGACCAGTAAGCAAAGAGAAGGGTTAATATGACACTTAGGATTTATTGTGAAGGCAGTGTTTTATTTTTCTGAAAATATATAAATTAAAAAGTAAAAACATCATTTCCTCTTCTTTCACCCACCCCATAAATAGCGCTGTTAACAGTTGGTATATAGCCACATAGACTTTTTTTTTAAGATTTTATTTTTTAAGATTTTATTTATTCCTGAGTGGCTTAGTTGGTTAAGCATCTGCTTTTGGCTCAGGTCACGATCCCAGGCTCCTAGGTTTGAGTCCCGCATCAGGAAGCCTGAGTCTCCCTCTGCCTGCCACTCCGCCTGCTTGTGCTCTCTCCGACAAATAAGTAAATAAAATCTTTTAAAAAAAATATTTGAGAGAGAGAGCACAAGCAAGGAGGAGGGTCAGGAGGAGAGGGAAAGGCAGACTCCTGACTGAGCAGGGAACCCAGTGCGGGTCTCGATCCCAGGACCCTGACTGAGATCATGATGTGAGTCAAAGGCAGCCACCCAACTGACTGAACCGCACAGGCGCCCCCACATAGACTGGTTTTAAGCATACTTCATATAAGTATACATTCATATAAGTTTATATAGTAGATACTTTTTAAATAAAAGATAAGATTATATTGCAGACATTGTTCTCCAGTTTATATTTTATTTAATAGTATGTTGTTTACTTTTTTCCTAAAGAAATATATATGGCTATATCTCATCTTTTTAATAGCTGCAGTGTCCATTGTATGATGTACCAGTTTCCAAGTTATGTACATTTATGTTTTTTCCAAATCTTAACTATTTATAAATCATGCTGTCATAAATGTTCTTGTGCATTTGTGCATTTTCTGTTATCTAATCATCTACTTAAGATAAATTCCTGGAAGTAGAATTATGAAATCAAAGAATATGCACATTAAATACATACTGCACAGATGTCCAGCAGAAAAAGCAAATTTATCACTATTACCAATACTATATTCATGTCAGTTTTCCCACTCCTGTGCCAGCACTACTTAACTATCAATTATTAGAGTCATTGCCATTCTGATTCATGAAAGATGGTGATATGAGACTTTTACAGTTTTATGTTTTAAAGGTTATTATTTATTAGAGAGCATGAGCAGGGGGAGGGGCTGAGGGGGAGGGTTAGAGGGAGAGAGAGCGAAAGAGAGAAGCAGACTGCCCGCTGGGTAGGGAGCCCATATCTGGACTTGATCCCAGGACCCTGAGATCATGGGCTTAGGCAAAGGTAGACGCTTACGCCACTGAGCCACCCAGGTGCCCCTATAGTCTTAATGTTTTATATTTCTTATATAAATTTCTTATATAGTCTTAACATTTGAATTTATTTCTGCACATGATGTGAAATAGAGATAGAATAGTTTTCCCCAGGTAGTATGGTAATTGATTAGAAGATATATTTTTTTAAATATTTTATTTATTTATTTGACAGATCACAAGTAGGCAGAGAGGCTGGCAGAGAGGGAGGAGGAAGCAGGCTCCCCGCCAAGCAGAGAGCCCGATGCGGGGCTCGATCCCAGGACCCTGAGATCATGACCCGAGCTGAAGGCAGAGGCTTTAACCCACTGAGCCACCCAGGCGCCCCTAGAAGATATTTTAAAGAATAAAAATATAAGCTTATTATACTGAAAAGAGAATTTTCTGTAGCAGAGGGATTTAATTGTGGGTCAGCTGCTAAAGAGAATGTTGTATGTGCATTGGGCTATAATGTGTGCTACAAAAATAAATTAGATACCATTCCTCTGCAGTATGGATAGCCCTCTTTCTGTCTCTGATGACTGTGTTTCATTATCAGTTAGTTATATATGGATATTTCTATTCAAATCTGCCCTAAATACTGTTAATTGTTTTTACATTATAAAGAACCTACTTATTGACCTGTATCATTTGTAACAGTTGTTAAAAATAGAAAGTTAAGGTGATAGTAACTAGCAATCAAGTCCCTTACAGTAAACTCCGTAGGGCATTTTCATTGAAATAAAGTAATTGCTTGAAATCTCATTCCCAGAAGTAGGAGGTTTAGGGACAAAACCAAGAACCTACCTGTTTTTGAAATGTAGCAATGGACCCACCTTAAGGAAAGAAAATACGGAATATTTGGGACATATAAAATTGGGAGGGATAAGGAAACAGGGTATCTGAGCAATGATTGTTTTCTTTTGACTGGCATCACTTATTTCCTGCCCTTGTCTAAGAGAGATTTTCCTAGCAGTCTCTGTTCTTCACTGCCTGATTTTTTATTTTCACAAGAGTACCATCTCCAACCCTATTCTCATTAGAGGTCTTAGAAGAACCAAACTATGTGTATTTTAGTAACTTCTCTTTTCTTTTCTCTAATAATAAATCCCTTTTCCTGTCCTGCCCTTCACTAAGGCAGAAAGGGAAAGCTAGGTAGTATATAATCGGCAGGTGAGATTTTTAATGAAATTGTGTTATGAGGTTGTTTCTGTTGTTAATTAGCCATAGTAGAATCTTTAAAACATAGGCCTTTGTTTTTTGTTTGGTTGTTTGTTTTGTTTTGTGAGGTTATTTTCTTTAAAGCTCTAATTGACTTTATTGAACAATTCATGAATTGGGTAGCACCCCATCTAGGAAGTAGAGAGGCCCTCTAACTTAGGACTTCGGAATTAGACTTCCTGGATTCACATCTTGGTTATGTTACTTACCAGCTGTGTGACCTCTCTAAGCCAGTTTCCTAGGCTGCATAATTGAATCACTTCATAGGATTGTTGTGGAAATTAAATACAGTAATACATAAAACACTTAGCAGCATGTCTTTCACATAGTAAATGCATGTAAAATTTTAGGAATTCTTTGTACTGTTACTATGTGTTAAATGCTTGCTTTTTTTTAAGAAGAACCATTATTCAAACTCTTCCTCCAAATGGATTGCTTTTTTAAGCTTATGTATGGGAATTGGCATTGGATTTGGCTGTTAGTAACAGGAAATTGAAGATGGCATGGTTTAATAAACAGTGATTTATTCTCCCTCATAAGAAAAATCTGAAATTAGATCATGTGTACCCATATGGACTTATCAAAAACCCATGATTCTTCTGTCTTTATCCTCTCCTATCCTAACACTTCTGTATGGAGTTCTCAAAAACCCATGATTCTTCTTTGTACTTTCCTGTCCTAACACTTGGTTTGCATCCTCAAGGCCACTTAGTAGTCCAAGATGGCTGCTGGGGTTTCAACTATCATGTCTGAGTTGTAGGCTCAAAGAAGAAAAGGTGAAAAAGACTTCCTCCGAGTTGTTGTCTCTTTCCTTTATAAGTAGCCTTCCCACAACTCTTTTACACTTTCATTTACATCTTGTTGTATAGAACTTAGTCACAAAACCACATCTGCAAGGGAGGCTAGGAAATGCAATGTTTTGGTTGAGTTCATCGCTGTGTCAAATAAAGTAGACATTCTGTTAACAGTGAAGAAGGGAAGAATAGATACTGAATGGTAGCCATTGTCTCTGTCATAGCCTCTTTCTTACTGGCAAGAACCAGCAAATACTACTGTATTATTGGATTAAAAACTTGAAAATATTTTGTGTAATAGTGGCATTTTCATTGTAAAGGAACTCTTAGAGAAATTTGAATTACATTGATTTCATGTAATTACCAGAATATTTCTTTTTTTTTTTTTAAGATTTTATTTATTTATTTATGAGAGAGAGAGAGAGAGAGAGAGAGCACAAGCTCAGGCAGACAGAGTGGGAGGCAGAGGCAGAGGGAGAAGCAGGCTCCCTGCGGAGCAAGGAGCCCGATGTGGGACTGGATCCCAGGACGTCGGGATCATGACCTGAGCCAAAGGCAGCTGCTTAACCAACTGAGCCACCCAGGCGTCCCTACCAGAATATTTCTAACCACCCTTTCTTGATGTCTGGAATGAATTAATTAGACTGGGAGTCTGGTTGCATTTGTTCAGATCTTATTTCTAAGTCATTTGGCATTTGAATTTCAATGTGAGGGATGTTTTGAAGCCCCTACCTCTCTAGGCACTAGAAGCACTAATTTGTAGCTTTCTTTATAGATATATGGCAGTGTATGGGAGAAACTACACCGGGCCTTTGCCATTTGGAGTGGCTTTGGTATGACCCTAACTGGTGTTCACACTTGTGGAGATTACATGTTCAGTGGCCACACAGTCGTCCTAACTATGCTGAATTTCTTTGTCACTGAATGTAAGTATCTCTTTAGTGCTTCCATGCATTAGATGACTGGCTGCAGAGTAGGCTGTGGGAAGGGCGTCAAGTTCTATGAAGAATGAAAGTAGCAGACTGACTTAAGAAACATGTGACTTAGAAGCATTGGAAAGAATATGGTCTTAAAATGATCTTTCTGTCCTTTTCCCAGATACACCAAGAAGCTGGAATTTCTTACATACTTTATCCTGGGTTCTCAACCTCTTTGGAATCTTCTTCATTTTGGCTGCTCATGAACATTATTCCATTGATGTGTTTATTGCCTTTTATATCACGACAAGACTCTTTTTGTACTACCATACTCTAGCCAATACCAGAGCATATCAGCAGAGTAGGAGAGCAAGAATTTGGTTTCCCATGTTTTCTTTTTTTGAATGCAATGTGAATGGTACAGTACCTAATGAATATTGTTGGCCATTTTCAAAACCAGCAATAATGAAAAGATTGATTGGGTAAAGTCTATCTTTGTAATGGGTCCATGGTTAAATATACAGTAGTTGTTGAAAGTGAATAACTTTTGCTTTCTCCCCCTAAGCTTTTCCTGGATGCCTTGCTTTTTGGCTTATATGTTGACTAAATGAAGTTCCATGTTCTGAGCAAGGCTATGATCGTAAAAAATCAAGAAAGAGCAATCAAGAGTCCTTACATATCCGTGTGAATAGGAAGCTTAAGTAGATGTTTCTGACCCTTCTCTTTCGGCAGACTTAATGTTGTAATTGAAGTCAGGCTGTTACCCTCACCTGTTGAGAACTTGCTTATTGAACTTGAGTAATTTGGTGATTGAATGTGTTTTTTTATTTTCTAACTTCATTAGGACTCTAGTCAAGAAATAATTTTTTTTTGGTCCTTACTGTCTTCAGAGGAAAAATCCCTACCAAATGAGCAGTACTTGTTCTTTGAACTAATCTCTTTTTTTAAAAATGCAGCTCTGGAAAGTGATCTGTGTTACTAACAAATAATTTCTGCCTTCTGAACCATCTTTAAGAAAAGTATACTGAACATACCAGGATGCCTGAAATAAGAAGAGAGTGGAAGGAGCCATACATGAGGTGACAAAAGTACAAATATAGTACTGGCATTTTTCACCAAAGATGCAACAAAAGATGCAGTTCCTCTTTTGTTCTGAGGGTTCAGTATGACTTGTCTTTAAGTGTTTATGAGGGAAAAATGGCTGCATCCATAAAAATGAAATTGGCTTAATTTTAGTGAGATAGGTACCTGGAACAACTTTGTGCTATAGTTGTTAGACATATGGCTGCCCAATTTTATGCCTTTAAATGATGTTACTTAATAAGCAAAATAGTGGAGTGTGTTACCAAGTGTTAGATAAAGTTCTTATGTCCATAAGTAGGGAGGTATGCATGCAAAGAATATTTTTTCTGTTTTTGAAAAGAAATTTATAACGGTTGCAGGCATAATACAACTTTTTGGTTTTTGAAATTTGTCATTCTTGGCCATCAGAAGTAAACAGTCTCAGATATATTTGGATGTGAAAAAAAGGTTTTGTTGTTTTTCATTTTTAAATACAATTGTGTACATACATTCTTTCTACTTAGTCTTAATTTGGCAGTCAGGAAGTGATATACGTAGTTGCCGTTTACAACACTAGAAATTTAGTACCTTAAGTAATTTGACCTTTGTGGTAACACTTGTCACTTTTCTTTTAATGATTCTGGTTAGTAGTTATGACAGTAGAATGGTTATGGAATTGGCTTTTGAGCCCCAACTGATTGAGCTTAGCTACTTGGAATATTAATTGCGTAGTTTTTACATTCCATTTTAAAGCAAGGAGTTAGAAAAAGTGCTGGCATATTGAGGTCTAAAATTAGGCCACTTAACAGAAACCCGCTCCTAATGTGGGTGAAATATTTTATTTTTGCACTTTAAGTCATATTACCACCCCTGTATAAGCTACAGAGGAGCCTGAATGGATAGGGCAGGAGAAGAATATTATGCAAACAAATTCCAGCCTGTGCTGAATGACCCCAATTTAAGTCTACTCTGAATATTATTTTTTTTTTCTTATCTGAGAAATGGCACAAGGCAATTCAAGTTTTATTATGCTTGTAAATCTCATACTTCAGAATCTTATAATATCTTAAATTATTGATTCTAATACATGCTTGGGACAAAAATGTCAAGATTTCATCTCAGGAAACTGCGTGATCATGAAGGGTGAGGGATGTTTCCTAAACTACTTAAAGTACTTTGACCCTTGAGGTCAAAGCCGTGTAACTGCCATTCTTTCCAAGTGACAGAGCAAGACCATATTCAGCTAGGGAGGATCGAGTGTTGGTTTTGGAAAAATGTTTGAAAAAAATCTGTGGCAACATTAATTCAGGAATGTTAGA
Source organism: Taxidea taxus jeffersonii (assembly GCA_003697995.1). Lineage (NCBI taxonomy): Eukaryota > Metazoa > Chordata > Mammalia > Carnivora > Mustelidae > Taxidea > Taxidea taxus. Next base: position 25,323 of record RCUC01169283.1, on the reverse strand, counting down.
TAGCTACTTAATGGTAAACTTCCTAACATCAGTCTTCTTTCCTTCATATGGATTCTATTCTAGAAAAAAATAGAAAAAAATTGCAAGTAACTTTGCAGAGCTGTTGACATCGAGAGTGCCTAACAGCAGACTGCAATGAGGATTATAAACTAAGTTTCAGCCTTGTACTTATCATATCTGATTTGAGGAAAAGGTAAGCTAGATTTATAATTTATTGTTATAACTAATACAAGGCAGTGTTTACATAAATTCATCATCTCCAAGTCTCTTGGAAAGCTTTGATACAAAATTCTCTTGCATTTCTTTTTTTAATATGAAACCTGTATTTTAGTTGTTATTTTGTTTTGTCCAGAAATTTCCAGATTTTGTCTTTGTATTTTTTTTTTTTTCTTGTTAAAATGTAAACCATTGGAAGGGTGGTATTTATATTCACATTTTGGGGGTGAATGGGCCTAGGTGAAGAAGGTACATATTTTTTGATCCTTTCTACAGTTGAAGACTTATGAGGGGCTTATATTCTTAAATACTGAGACCTTAGTATAGAAGGAACCAAGAAGGTTTTTAGTTTGGGGATACAAACTGGAAGTTACATTGAAAGTCCTTGATGCCTTTATAATTCTGGTGGCAGTGTAGCCTTTTTTTTTCCCCTTTTTTTTTTTTTTAAATCTATGCAGGGCATTGTTACTGAAGGGTATTGAAGTTCATATGGAGTAAGGAGGTTTTGCTTACTTGCCTATTGAAGAAGGCAGGTAAGCTATTATCACTGAATAATTTGGGAGAAACTTTTTTTTGGCTATGCTGCAGAATTTTCAAATGGCTATCCTCTCCATAGTTCTCAATGGCCGGAATTGCTAGAGTAAAAATACAACTTCCACAGGCTGGGTCTGTTTTTTGGTTGTTGTTGTTTTGTTTTGTTTTTTTTAAATCAGAAATCAATGAGAGTAGCCTTAGAACCAGTCAGCTAAAAAAATATGGGCTGTTCACGAGCAAGAATCCATTGACTGAAGACCTGCTGGTTTTATAACTCTGACACTGCAAGTGGTGTTCTTTCTTGCCCTGTACTTGCTGAAGTATTGTTACTTAGAATTCCAAAAATCTTATAATTTACAAACAGAGAAGAGAGAAGCTAAACCCTTTTATAGTTGATATGAAACAGTCTGTTTTAGAGACATCTGTTTGGAAAGTGTTATTTATATATTCAAAGTCATATTCATAACACTAACCTGCTTGGAGTGTATTCCGCAAAAGGCAATTTCATCATGAGTTTTATAGTAAACATTTTTAAACATTCTTGTTCCAGAATGCTTGAGAACGTAAACCATATTCTTGTTTTAAACTCTGTGATCTAATAAATTTAATTATTTGATAGTCTTTTTGTAGACTAAGTTATCCCTTACTAAGAGTAATTAACAGTAATAGTCATGTGTCAGTTCTTTAAGGTATTCAGGCATTTGAGACAAGAAAGTTCTCTTTTAGAATAGTCCAAAAGCTTTCTTAAACAGTATTGGTTTCTTTTAGATAGTTTCAAAGCCAACAAAGCATGTCAGTTTTAATGCCATCTTCACTTGGCAGTTAAGATGGTTTGCATTTGTAAAAAGTGTAGCCTGAATTACCCCTACACCTCTATCGAGACTTGTTAGTAACATCAAAAGTCAGGTTGCTTCAGGTGACCAGTGAGAAAGGAAAAAGGTTGAGGGTTTTTCCCTCTTTGTGTTTGAGTGGCTCTGAATGACTGAAATTACTATGAAAGTAGGTTTTGGTCTCCCACCTACTGCTCACACCCAGTGAATGCCACCAATTTCACGTAACTAAAATGTGGCCTTTTACTTTACATCAAGTTCAATAAAAGTATCTATGAAATCTGTAAACCATAATTCAGCTACCAGTAAAGTTGGTTTTAGAATATGTCCTACTCTAAATTAGCCAAAAGACTTTTTATTCAGTATATTCCATATTTAAACATAAAGAAGATTTGTGCCTGATAGGAAGGGAGAGGGAATACTATGATAATCTCATTATTATTTCAGGTCTGTTTCAATATGAACTACTGAGTTGTCTGAATGGTAGCCAGGCCATGTTATTAATGTCATCTTAAAAATGCTTAATTTTAGTAAGTTTTTATTGAGAGAATCTATGGATTGTTAGGACAATTGAAGTATTTCTGATATGGAACAAAGGAAGTGGAAACTGGTACTTAGTGGGGGAAGCAAAATTAGCTTGGACTAAAGTGGGCATGTTTTGTTTTAAGAACTCTACCTAAATGTAACTCTGTCCACAGAGAAACTAGTATTACTTGAAGATGTGAATGTTCCTGTGGTAGCCATACCTTGAAGCACAGTGTTGTATATAAGTAAATATCTTGATTCTAAATTAAATCCAGATTTAACTAATATATTATTTTATATCTTTGTTGTATTAAAATGTTTAAAAACACTAAAAATAAAACATTTGAAAGTTGAATTGCAGTCTCTTACTTGAATGTCTTTGCATTACTAATGCAGCTCGTCTATTTTTTATACAGTAAATTTTTATTTTTGCAAATGATTGCGCCCAGCAACTTTAAATTTTAATATAGTATCTAGTCTGGCACTTAATTCTTAGTTGTCTCTTATATAAGCCATTTGCCCTTTCTCCTTTCTTTTGTGTAAACTAGGAAAGAAAAATAATCTTCCTGGGGGCATTAGAATAATTGTGGATTAAGATGAGAGGGAGGGAAAAGATGCAAAAAACACATTAAAGGGGCGCCTGGGTGGCCTAGTGGGCTAAGGCCTCTGCCTTCGGCTCAGGTCATGATCCCGGGGTCTTGGGATCGGGCCCTGCATCGGGTTCTCTGCTAGGTGGGGAGCCTGCTTCCCCATCTCTCTCTCTCTGCCTGCCTGTGATCTCTCTGTCAAGTAAATAAATTAAATCTTTAAAAAAAAAAAAAAAGCCTTTAAAAAAACACATTAAAGTTTTTGTTTGTTTGGTTAGTTTTTATTTAATTATAGATTATATGGGAAGATGCCATCATCCTGGCAGGTCAGCTTTGGAAAAAATGATGAACAGGGAAAGAAGGGAAAACAGCTGTTGGGGGTAGAGCTCAGTAGCCCAAAACCATGGAGTAATTGAAACACTAAGCATTTTCATAGGACCATATGAACTTAATCCATGACTGAACTTACTTTCATGAGCTTACTTATTTACTTGGGAACTCTGGGAAAGAATAGTCTAGAACAGACCTAGAGGCTACATGGTGGAATAGAAAATGCACTGGGTTTAGACTCTGAAGGCCTGGGTGTTGCATCTCTGCCACTGATTAAATTAGGTCTTTTCTTTCAGCTCCACCTAACTTTATGTATAAAAAGGGGAGCAAAAAAATGCCTTTCTCATAGATCGTATTAAAAGCCAGATACGAAGTACTCTACCCTTGCTGGCTTAGTAGCTGGTACATAATGCTGAAATACTAGTTGAATTTAGGTCAGTAAAATGGCCTATGCCCCCCAGGAAATTAATAATCTAGCAGGGTAGTTGACATGAAATATTCATTGGGGGAATCAACCCACAGTTTTAAAAAAACTGCCTGGTTGAACATCTTCAGGGATAGGGGAAAGGAAAGTAGGGAATTTGTACCATTTTCATACAGAGGTAGTGTTTTACATATTTGATTTTCCTTGTAGGCTTTCCCTTTGAAAAAAGAGTTGAGGATAGGAGAAGGAAATGTTTGGAAATAGCTGAGTCAATAGATAATTTTACTGTCTTCATTTAATGGTACCTTGGGAAAGGAATGGCTCAGTGGGGACTGAGGGTCCATGCAGAATTTACTAAGCATGTAAAACTTGAACTGAGCCTTCCCTGAAGAAAAAATTCATAAGACCATGATGAAAGCTTTAGAAGACTAATGTAAAAAATTGGATTTGTGTATCTATTAGGGAACTGTTGTCGGGTATGTGTTTTTTTTTTTTTTTTTTTAAGATTTATTTGAGAGAGAGGGAGAGAGAGTAGGGGTTGGGGCAAGAGCAGAGGGAAAGAGAGAATCTCAAGCAGACTCCTGCTGAGCGTGGAGTCCAACAGGGGGCTTGATCTCACAATCCTGAGATCATGAGCTCAGCCGAAATCAAGAGTCAGATGCTTAGCTGACTGGGCCACCCAGGCATGCTCACAGGGTATATGTTTGTTGTTGTTGTTGTTTTAAATATTTTATTTATTTATTTGAAAGACGGAGATCACAAACAGAGAGGCAGGCAAAGAGAGAGGAGGAAGCGGGCTCCCCGCCTAGCAGAGAGCCTGATGCAGGGCTCCATCCCAAGACCCTGGGATCATGACCCAAGGCGAAGGCAGAGGCTTTAACCCACTGAGCCACCCAGGCAGCTCTGACAGGGTATATGTTTTTTGTTTTTTGTTTTTTTTTTAAAGATTTTATTTATTTATTTATTTGACAGACAGAGATCATAAGTAGGCAGAGAGGCAGGCAGAGAGAGAGGAAGGGAAGCAGGCTCCCCGCTGAGCAGAGAGCCCGATGCGGGGCTCAATCCCAGGACCCTGGGATCATGACCTGAGCCGAAGGCAGAGGCTTTAACCCACTGAGCCACCCAGGCGCCCCAGGGTATATGTTTTTAATACAACCATTGGAATGCCTATTGCCAGGGTCTAAATATAAGTAGTCTTATAAAACACATATATAACACATATAAGTAGTTTTATAAAACAGGAGTTAGTAAAGGACACAAGTGTAAGTCAAAAAGAGAGGTAGGATGATGGAAAGTACTCAAAAGATCAAATGGGAGATGAAGGAAAGGCTACTGGTCAAGTTAGTAGGTCACGGAACCCAGGCCTGGGCACAGCTTGTAGGAAGCCTCTACACCTAACCAAGGAAGATCAAGACATCCCAGAATAACCTGCCAAGTGCTACTGGATTGTGTAATGTGACTGTAGGATATAATACATCCTTTATCCAAAATTGTCTGTTTTATGGTCAAACAGCTCACTTATCTCTCCGAGTGCTGGGCTACCAGGCATAATGTGGAGTGGGAACAGTTCTGGCAGAGACTTGAGAAGAGCGCTGGGGCAAGAGAATGCGTCAGAGGAGCTCAGTTACCACCGTCAGCAGTAACTTGGAAGAAGACAACTTGATAGCTGTAAGGCCTCTGCTAGAGCAGCATGGATATTTAAATGCTGTATGTTCTCAGCTTACAGGGCCCCCTAGGAGAACTACAAGTATGAAACCGCCACGAACGGTTCATATTCCAGCCTTAAAGGTCTTGGATCCCACTCTAAAGAAAACACATGTACCTAATGGTTTACCGTTTTCTTTTCTTTGTTTTAAGATTTTATTTATTTGAGAGAGAGAGCGTACAAGCACAGGGAGCAGCAGGCAGAGGGAGAGGGAGAAGTAGGCTCCCTGCCAAGCAGGGACCCCAATGTGGGGCTCGACCCTGGGACCCCAGGATCGTGACCTGAGCCGAAGGCAGATGCCCAACCAAGTGAGCCACCCAGATGCCTACTAATGGTTTTTCAATACAGATTAATCAGCCTTCATCAATAAGTTGTCAGTGTATCTGAAATTTGATCCTGTTTTTCCTCAAAGACTCTTTTGGAGGCCTACTTGGAGAGCAGTTGGCAATAGTGGGTGATGTGATTTGAGGGACTCCAACATGGTGGAAACCATCTGAGCCACCCAGGCACCCATGATTCTTAGTATCTTTTTAAAAAAGTTATTGTGAGTAATTAATGAACATGATGGCAAACTATATAAACTGAAAACTTTTCTTCCCACTCCTGTGCCCCAGTCTTTAGTTCTTTTTCCAAGAGACTATCATTTTTTTAAAGATTTTATTTATTTATTTGACAGAGATCACAAGGAGGCAGAGAGGCAGGCAGAGAGAGAGGAGGAAGCAGGCTCCCCGCTGAGCAGAGAGCCCGATGCGGGGCTCGATCCCAGGACTCTGAGACCATGACCCGAGCCGAAGGCAGAGGCTTTAACCCACTGAGCCACACAGGCGCCCCTATCATTTTTAAATAGTATGTTTTCCCAGAGGCATTCCATGCATATTCAAACAAATACATATTTTTTCTATTTATGCTTATATTACTTAAACAAATTTTAGCATATATAGATATGGTTTTGCACCTTATTTATTTCACTTAGCATATACCAATGCCTTCCCTCCAAGAACACACGTTAGTTAAATAAGTTAGATTTATTGTTCATTGCAGTGAGGGAGAATGCACACCATGGTAAATTACAGGGCATCTCAGCTGGAGGGTGTTGGGAAAGGACTTAGAGGATTTGCGTTTGGATTAGGTCGTTTGGGAGGAAAGTTTTAAGGAAGCATGGATTTGCTCTGGATTGGATATTTTCAGGATGCTGGACCAATTTTATAATTGGGTGCCTTAATAAATCTTAAGGCAGAAGGAATGGATCGAGGCTTAATGTTATAATTGGTAAAGAAACAAAAATCACTTGGGATAGAGGGATGTTTAGTGGTTCTTGTGGTTTAATAATGTTCATGTCTTTAATCTGTTCAGACATGATTATTGATAGCCTTGTTTTTATCTTGGTCTATTATGGTCACAGGTCTCCTTGTCATATGTTGGTGTTCTATGAATTTCTTTATGTTCAACAAGAAAACAGTAGTCCTAGCTGTATATACCAGGCCAGCTCCTTTTCTCTTTCCCACCTGATATATTAGTGTTCTTTTCATATACGTACATAAATAATGCAGTTTTCTTCATTCTTGTTAATGACAACATGATATTCCCTTGCATAGATGTCTCTCATAATTTATTACTCATTCCCTGAAAGATGGACTTTCAAACAATGCTGTAATAAATACTACTTTGCATGTGTACAAGTTCCTCTGTAGAATAAATTGCTAAAAGTGAAGTTGTTGGGTCCAAGCATTTGTACATTTTGGGTTTTGTTAGATATTATCAGATTGACCCTAATAGAAGTTGTACCAATTTATTCCTCCACTAGCAATGTATGAGTTTGCCAGTAAATCCACACCATTGCCAAAATAATGTACTACTGAACTTGATCATGTTTGCCAATCTGATAGGTTTAAAAATATCTCAATGCCCTTTCTACGTAAGTAAGCTGCAGAAGTATTTTTAAATAGTAATATAGTAAGGGAATGTGACAGCTTTACTGGGATCCACATCTTTCTGGAGGACTAACTGCATTGCAGACTGTGATATATATTTTGTTAAAAGCCCATACGATTATAAAATATTGGATGGGAAAAGAAAGATAATTTAACAGATTGAGAAGGGTCTCTCCCATTTATTTATAGTGTTGTCTTTACCATCTCTTCCCACTGCAGACTCAGGGGCAGGGGTGAGGATGTTGATAATTGTCTTCCCAAGCACCCACCCACCAAGCTAAGTCCTGTTCAGTCTAAGAGAGAGTTATGGAGGACTCCGTTGCTTTCCATTTCAAGTTCTGTGAAGGGTGAATGTTGATACCTGCCTGACCACCAGCAGCTACAATTTGCTCTGCCATGACCTATGAGACATTCCAAGGATCTGAATTTACCCTGTCCCAGATACAGGGCTCCATTTTAGATATGTAGGACCTGAAGTATGGAAGATGTTTTGAAAGAATATTTATTCTTTATTTATTGAGCACCTATCATATGCCAGGCACTATTTTTTTTATTTATTCATCAGACAGAGATCACAAGTAGGCAGAGAGGCAGACAGAGAGAGGGGTAAGCAGGCTCCCTGCTGAGCAGAGAGCCCGATGAGGGGCTTGATCCCAGGACCCTGGGATCATGACCTGAGCCAAAGGCAGAGGCTTTAACCCACTGAGCCACCCAGCGCCCCGCCAGGCACTATTTAAGCACTGGTGCTTCAGTGGTAAATGAAGTCCTTGATTTCAGGAACCTTACTTTCTAGACAGTAATATATGAAAAAGAAAAGCATTCCTGACAGGTGTCAACTAGTAACTGGCAGTGGTGTTCCATTACTGAACATAGTGTTATAAAATATCACATCAGTTGAGGGCTCTGCACGATTGTGATGGACCATCTTCACTCATAAACAGGCCTGGATAGACATATTCAGCTAAAAAAATAACCAGATACCCCACCTCCCTATTAATATGAGTAACTAAAATACTGAATTGTCCCAGTTTTCTAAAAACACTCAATCCAGAATAGCATTCCACCTCCTTGTTTCCTTGAATCCTCTGCAGTATCTCCTAACTCAAGCCCAAATCCTGGGCAAGCTCCTTCCAACACCCTCTTACTGAATTTTCCTCTTCTTTTCAATAGTGTTTTGTCTCTTGCTTATGTGAATTCATTTTTTTTTTAAGATTTTATTTATTCATTTGACAGAGATCACAAGTAGGCAGAGAGGCAGGCAGGGAGAGAGGAGGAAACAGGCTCCCTGCCGAGCAGAGAGCCCAATGCAGGGCTCAATCCCAGGACCCTGAGATCATGACCTGAGCCAAAGGCAGAGGCTTTAACCCACTGAGCCACCCAGGTGCCCTGCTTATGTGAATTTGAAAAAAAAAAAAAAAACTATGACTAATGTGTGCCCCTTCCTACCCCATGATTTTTGCTTGGTGGAAATTGATTCTTGGTAGCCAAAAGTGGATACACAACACACACACACACACACACACACACACGCTATCTGACAGTGCTTTTAAGGCCTTCTACTCAGACGTTAGAATAGAGGCATGAGTGAAATGGGGAAGGAACCATGTGGGTTGAGGGAAAAGTGAGTGCCCTGACCTCTATAATAGGCTTGGCATGTTCTCCAAACAAGAGGCCAGTTTAGCTTAAGAGTGATCAAGGGGAAGAATGATTGGAAGTGAACTACGTGGGTGACTTGCCTGGCCTTTTGGAGACGGTTTGTCTCTGAAAATTTCATCAAATTCTTCTGGGTCCTTTATTAGAAGTCTGGAAGAAGGAAGGATGCACAAGAAAATGAAAGCCACAGAAGAACCAAAGGAGAATGCACCATAATCTCAGAAATCCTATGGTATAACAAGGCATCAGTGGATGTAATAGGAAACAGGATTTTTCTTAACATCTCTTCAACTTGAATAAAAAATTCACAGGTTGGCAAATTAGGAGAGCCTTATTTTTGGTTCAGAGGTTGACCTTTGCAGATGGGCACCAGCAGAGGGTGCTATAAACCTCACCAGCCTGGATGCCTTAGGTCTCAGGCACACAATGAAGTATGGAAGTTGCTGTTTTGAACATAGTGTGTGCATCAGAATCACCTGGCTTTCCCTTCCCCCCTTTCTCTGTTTCTAACAGATTCTCAGGTTAGATGCAGAAGATTTTAGATGCTGATGCTCCTAGTCAATTTCTCTTTGTGGAGGTGATAGGAATCCCCTGAAGAGCCTTTCAACAGTCTGAGGTGCCCTCTCCTAAGGGCATTTTAGAATGGGGTGGAGTGAGAATGCAAGTGTTCCTGCATTAGTTCCTTCTTCCCTCCTCTCAGACAGTTGTAAAAAACACTAATGTTTCTGAATTAGTTCCTTACTCCTTCCTCTTAGCCTGTCCACTGAAGCTCTATACAAATAGTTACCATAAGCATCACGCTTAGCTTTTTTGTTCTCCCATTCCATCTTTTAATTTTGGTTTCCAGTTGTACATTATAAGTGTACAGAAATCAATTGACTTTTGGCTGTTTGCCTTTTATCCTGTGACACTGACGAACTCATGTACTGTATTAGTTCTAGAAGTTCTTTTGTAGATTTCTTAGGATTTTGCACATAGTCATAGACAATCTCCATCCATGAGTAGTGACCATTTTATCCTTCCCCCATTCAAACTTGAATTCTTGTTTCTCTGGTAGCCAGAACTAGATCTACTGGCCCCCATTCTGTCGTGATATTCAAGAGCAGTTAACACACCAAGTCACAAAGCAATTGACAGTATTTGAATTCTAGGTGACCACTGAGGATGCTTAGGGGAAAGATATCTGAAATAATGATAAGTGTGTTGGCCCTAAGATATGAGAGACCTAGCCTTGACATAGTTTTCATTGGCCAGAGCTAGAGAGTAGAACCCTACCTTTGCTACAGTGGGGAGGTTAGGCTGCAGCCTGGGGTAGGAAGAATCTAGCCTTTAGCACAGTCATGCCACTCTGAGCCAGGAGTTCCTGTGTGGGTCAGGTATCTGAGTTGTAGCTGCCCTTGTCTGGGTGACTCCTCTGTCCACAAACGGGCATGGAGGACGGAGGCCCTCATTATTGGGGGGGGTCTTGGGGGATGGAGGCCTCAATAGGCATTAGGGACAAGGACATGCCCTGGCATAGGGCAGAGAACTGAGAGGGAATTATGAGAAGCCTGACTCTTGTGCCAACCTTCTGGAGGACTGGAGGATTGTCCCTCCAGGTCCTAGTTTCCTTATCTCTAAAAGAAGAAGAGGAGTTCTGTTCTTACTTCACAAGGTGCTTGAAAGAAGACAGTGAGGTAATAGTCCCAGATATAAGAGAGAAAAGGTATTACTGGAGTATAAGGTCATACTAGGTGAATTACCATACCTGAACCAAACCTCCCTAAAAGTTGAGTTCTGTGCGAGGGTCAGGGTGTGAGGGTAAATGGTATGCCCTCTTTCGATACAGGGTTCTCTTGATAGCCTTTATGTTTCCCCTGATTAGCTTTTTCTGCTAGATGGCCCTCTAAGTTGTACTCACTGAAGGCTTTGGTTGGAAGTTTGGCCACGGGCACTCAGCTCTTCCAGCATTCTGTCTCTGCATGGTCATGGAATGGAGGAAGGCTCTCTCTGCTTTTCACCCCTTCAGCACTCACCCACATCATACAGATGTTTTAGCAGTAGGGCTCAAGCCCTCTGGGGTAGACTCCTACTCTTTTGTAATATGACTTTACCGCTCCCTCCACCAAGAGACAAAGTCTATATCCCCACCCCTTTTATAGGAGCTGTCTTTGTGACTAATAAAATATGGTGGAAGTGCTGACATGAGGATACCATTTTCACCCTCTTGGGATGCTGGCCTGAAATGCTGTGCCATAAAAGAACTTGGCATGAAATATCTTGTAAGGAGAGAGAGGCCCAGCAGATCAAACTACCCAGCTGAGCCCAGCCTCTAGCTGACCCATCCGCTGAGACAGCTGCATGAGTAAGCCCAACAGAGATCAGGAGAACTGTATAGTTGTGCAGAATCATAGACATAAACTATTTTAAGCCATGAAGCTTTAATGTATTTGTTAGATTGCAATAAATAACTTGTATACCTAACTTTTTTTTTTTCTAATCCTCCTTCCCACTGGTCTTCTATATTTTGGAAGACCTGGCTTTCTTTATGAGGTCAGAGTGTGTTTTTCCAGCCACCTTGGCCAATATCCAGTTCCATATTGTCCTGAAGTCTATTTTCACAAGGCTGGTGTTGGCTCTGAGGCTGTGTATCTTAAATGCAATTTCATTGGTGAGTCACTAATGCCTTCTTACTCGGCTTTGCCTGGAATTAAATGGGCCAACACAATTCAGAATTTTTTTATTAAGAAATCACAAATTTAGGGGCGCCTGGGTGGCTCAGTGGGTTAAAGCCTCTGCCTTCAGCTCAGGTCGTGATCTCAGGGTCCTGGGATGGAGCCCCATATTGGGCTCTCTGCTCAGCGATGAGCCTGCTTCCCTTCCTGTCTCTGCCTGCCTCTCTGCCTACTTGTGATCTCAGTCTGTCAAATAAATAAATAAAAATCTTAAAAAAAAAAAAAAGAAAGCACAAATTTAGACTTTTTCCTGTGGCCAGGATAGAGTATAGGGAACAGATTTACCCTCTCACTTCATCGTTGCCCCCTAGTTTGTCTATTTACCATCATGCTAAATAGACTCCAGATGTGATATTCCAGAAGTGATGTACTGAGGACAGCCAGCCCATGCTCCCCTTGATCTGGCCTCTGCTGACTTCTCTAGCCTTCCCTCCTTAAGTAACCCTTCTTCCTACCAATTCCTCCCCTGACATCCATCTGTTGCACCTTTCTTGCCATATTATTTGCAGTTTGTTGAACATGCCATGATCTATCCCGCCTCAACATCTTTCCTTATGTGCTGCCCTTTTCCTCCTAGCTAGCCACATAAACATGGCCTCCATTTTTAAGAATCTGTTTAAATCTGAAATCTTCTTGATGCTCTCAGAGTGAGGTGACTCCATAATCCACGGTCCTTTGTTGATACAGCAATCCTTGTGCCTACAGCGCTTCACAATACTCGTTCATGTTTATCTCCCTTTCTAGACTGAGATTAGTCTTCACTGCAGTGTCTGACACACACTAGTTGCTTAATAAACACAGAAGGAAGTGTGGGAGGAAGGAACATGTGTCACAGAATCTGAAAAGATAGGGATATCCCTTGGGGCACCTGGGTGGCTCAGTGGGTTAAAGCTTCTGCCTTTGGCTCGGGTCATGGTCCCAGGGTCCTGGAATCAAGCCCTGCGTCCTGGGATCAAGCCCGGAGTCGGGTTCTCTGCTCAGCGGGGAGCCTGCTTCCTCCTCTCTCTCTGCCTGCTTCTCTGCCTACTAGTGATCTCTATCAAATAAATAAAACCTTTAAAAAAAAAAAAAGGATAGGGATGTCCCCAGGGCTAGAGGACGAGCTCATGCAAAAGCTGGAGTGTTCCTTCTGAGTGATGAACACACTAGCTTGATATCATGGCTAACAGAGCCATGGCGGCATTAATTGGGACTTTGCTAATTTTGAAGGAATAACAAATCGGATCTATTTTATAGCATTTATCAACAGAGTTTGTTCAACTTAAATACTGTGATACAAACAAGACCAAGCATTTCAGGTAACCATTATACACTTGACAAGTAACGCTTTCCATATAAACGATTGATGGACTGAATTAGAAAATACTCTCTTCTGTTCATTAAAACGGATTTCCCTGAAGATCTGTACTGAGGAGCAATTTATTAGTATAGTTCCACTAGATTCCTGAAGGCAATAAAACTGAATTTCTTTTAATATGCTTTATGATTCAGTCAAGCCAACTCTTGTCAGTGGGACCTAGTTAATTTGAGTTAACTATATTTGAAGTCTTAGCATTACAGATTGAGAGCAGAGTGATTCATTCAAATGGTGTGTCTTTGTAGCTTGTCTCATCAAATTACTGGAAACACAGAGAAACCTGATGCTGTTTTGAAGGAGATAAAGGAGATGTCCCTGATATACTTTGGCCTCTAGATTTGAACCTTAATGAGCTTGGTGACATACTAGTTGTAGGGAGCTGTAGCAACAGCCCTGACTTTTAACAGACACTTGCCCCTCCTCCTTGTCCTAAAAAGAAAGAAAGAAGGAAAGAAAAAAAAGAAAGATAATAGAAAGCCAACTTCTATACACATACATCCATAGACCTTTCCTGTGGCATAAGAGATTTTTTTTTAAGATTTTATTTATTTATTTGACAGAGATCACAAGTAGGCAAAGAGGCAGGCAGAGAGAGAATAAAAGACCAGTCATGGAAGGTCATCCTGTTAGAACAGAAGGTTGTTACCTGGGGAGAGAATCTTGCTACACATGAACACATGTCTTTTGGGAAAGCAAAGAAGCGATTAATGCTGGGCGGTGCTCCACAAACAGGGCCTTAGACATTTCTTCCAGCTATGATTTTTGTACTCTACTAAAAATTTCCTGGAGCTGGGGTTTCAAGGAATCAATGAGGCTTTGGGGAAAGCTGAGGTGAGTATGAAGGCCTCCCCTCCCATCAGAAAGCAATGTTGGGCTCCTGAGACAGATGATGTCCTTTCCTGAGCTTCAGAGGTGGAGACATAGCTGGGCATAGTGACATAAGATCTAGGAATTCCAGTAGCTTCCTCCTTTCTCCTTTCTCCAGTAGTGCAGCAGATTATTCTGGGGGCCACCACAGCTGTGGTTTCCCCCTGCAAGCCAAGCTAAAATCAAGGTGGCTTGATATCCTGAACTGAACAAGAAGGCAATATTCTGAACTTGGATAGAAACCCCTGGTTCTGTATATTCTAATTGTGTCTCTTCATTGACACACTGTTTCTCATCCATCTTTGCAATTTCCTTCCTTTGCATTCCTGCCATTTTTTTCCTAGTTGCGCTGAGCTTAGGTATGAAGATTTCACTGCTGAACTGCCCTTCCAGGTCATGTTTACAGGGCTTAAAGTGCAAACCTCTGCAAAGGGGTCTGGGAGCACAACTTTAGTCTTCCTGGCCCTCTTCTAAGCAGTGAATTCTGAAATCATGGTTCTTCTATATATTTAAATATAAATATATATTAAAACACATAAAACATCATATATGTGTATGTAAGCATATATATAAACATTTCTGCTTTCTACATGTATTATATATTTTGAATATTTGCTTTCCTGTATCATTGGCTGACTCTCCTAATTGGCTCTTCTGCCCCTCTTCTCTGAGATGCCCCTTTCCTTCTGCATTTCTTCCCACTTCATTTAACAGCTATTTGTTGATCCACTATGAATAACACCTATATCTCAGGTCCTTTGGGGGAGTTAAAGATGCAAATCATACTGCCCACCCTCAAGTCCTTATAATTTGATAGGGGAAAGTAGAAAAAAACACAAAATGACCGTAAACGATCATTATTCTATTTTTGAGCACCTGTTATATGTTTGGTGCTTTAAATACAACGTTTCATTTAATCCTTGCAAACCTTGTAAAATAGTGGTGTCATCCCGCCATTTACAGCCTGTTGAGGAATTTCCTTAAGGTTATACTGCTAGTAAGTACAGAGCTGGCATTCAGACCTGGGTCACTATCTCCAAGAGTGTCTTCTGTGAGCTACACTACTGTGTCAGGAGGCCTCTCTCTGCAGATCATAAAGGCAGATGCCATAACAGTGATGTGAGCTTCCAAGGAGGAGCTGAATCTGGGAAGGCTCTGGAAAAACATTTGAGATAGGTGGGCTTGTTTATATCTCCTGAGCAGCAGCTGCTGGGGTAGAATTAAACGTGCAAGAGATTCATTGAGAGCTATGCCCGTGACAGACAAAGGAGAAAAAACAGAAGCTTTGGATTTCAGCACAGGAAAGAAGATTGGGTAGGAAGTATCACAGATGACAACACTGTTCCCAGAAAGTTTCAGCCAGGCCAAAGGGACATCCTGAAGCCAGGAGTCCCACGTTGTACAGGGATGGATCTATATGAGGAACCCTGCTTATCATTATGCTGGGCCACCAGCTAGGCAGAACCTGTGTGACCTCACTGGATCCAGAAGGGCGAGTCTGCTGTGCTCTGCACACAGCAGATCTGAATAGGGCGTTTTCACGGCTGCCATGAGAGGCTTAGAAGAATTAGTTACATTTCGGGGATAGCTAGGCTGAGAATGACAGTTGAGACAGCACGCTTTCTATAGAACACTAGTCTCTTGAGATAGTTCTTGAGAAAACTAGACTGGAAACATATTACATTCTCCTTTCTTATCATGCACATTAATTCCAAACTCCAAGAAGTTCCACCTGAAGAATGGGTTCATTAATCCAACAGCTCCCAAATCTGTTTGATCACAAGAGTTCTTTCTATATATATAAATTCTATAGTTCTTTCTATGTATGTAATTCTATTCCTGCGCTGGATAAATAGTGGCCAACAAAACTCTGAAAACTCTGTGCTTGTTTAGAAAGTTAGGCCATACTTTGGAGGGCTGTAGCCTGTTTAACCCGGTGCATTGGTGGCTTTAGGGAGGGGTTCTGAAGAGGGTCAGTTGTGGTATCTGGTGGTGGTGTGTAGTGATGATTGGAGCAAGAGGGTGGTCCTCAAAGTTAATCCCTGATTACTCACAGCCATAATGAGCCTCGGGATATCCCCCAGTCTCCAGACATAGCCTGTCAATCTCTTGAAATATGATTGCTTTATTTCCAACCAAGAGTCTAGGAGAATTCAACTGGTGGGAGGAATGGTGGGCCACCCAGTAGCAAATTGACCAAACTCCTACGGCCAAAAATAATGGCCTATTGTGCCTCTGGCTTCCTCATCAGCTTCCCTCTGTACTGAGTGTCCAGGTGGCTGCCGGCCAAGCTGTCCTTGTGACTTTCCCAGGCCTCAGAACTCTCCTTCACCCTCCTTCCACTGCCTCCCACACCAGTCCAAGAGATACAGGGCAAACACACAGTGGATGCAGGGAGCCGTGAGATGTGAGTCATGAGACATTCTCAGCAGTGACCCAGTGACAAGTCTGTGGAGAAGCCAGCTCTCCTCTCCCTTCACTGTGGAAGTTCATACCCCTACTATAAATTTAGCAGGGAAATTTTTGAAGCCAACTATCTCTGTTAATGCACCATAACAAGGATGGTCCAAAGCAGTGGAGTCTTTGAATTTTCTGTAAAAACGATAATCTCCCTCAGTGGGTAAGGCTTTGACCGTGGGGAGGCAATGGGAATGGTGGTTAAGAGCATATGCATGTGATCTGGAGAGCTGTAGAATGCTTCTCCTTCCCCTAGTCACTGCTAGGCTTTAACAGGCAGTCTAGATCAGTGATTTTCATGCTTCGGTGTACCTGAGAATGATAGCCTAAAGTTGTGTGCACAGAACCAGACACATTGTCCTTTATGCACAATTTCAGGGATTTTTCACAGGTATTGGTTTGACTTTCCAGCCCAGTTACTCCCAGCTTGGCCCTCATCACCAGCCATGGGTCCTAATTCCCCTAAATATTTTAAGTTCCTCTATTCACTTGCACCCTCCTTAGTTTAAGTTTTCACCCTGGTACTAGCTGTGCTTCCTTCTTTCTGTTTTGTCCTCTCACTGCTGGCCTTCCTGCTACCCTCTCCCTTGATGCCCTCTAGAACCTTGTTCTAATATAAATAAACTACCCTAAGTCTTCAGCTTCACCGCTGAATGCTTTCACTCTTCTCACCTTAGCAAAAAAAGGACATTTACCCACAGATGTTCATCTTCCCAGAGGGAAGCTTGCTCATTCTCCCACGCCCTCTTGCACTCAAGGGCTGGACATGGAGCTGGGAAGGATGGCCTTTTTTTTTTTTTTAACAGACAGAGATCACAAGTGGGCAGAGAGGCAGAAGGGGGCGGTGAGGAAGCAGGCTCCCCACTGAGCAGAGAGCCCGATGCGGGGCTCGATCCCAGGACCCTGAGATCATGACCTGAGCTGAAGGCAGAGGCTTAACACACTGAGCCACCCAGGCGCCCCAGGTTGGCCCCTTTTTGTACTCCTCTGCCCTCCTATAAAATCACCCTCCTATGAAATTACTTCCATCATCAGTTCTGCCATCCCCTACTTGTTATCCTTTATGACCAGCTTCCTGGTTACTCCCCTGTGTAACCTGAGGACTTTAGCACCTGACTCCCGGTTTTCCTCTCTACCTCTTATCGTAGCAACATCCCGGTGACTTTAGTATCCCTGCCGGTAACTTGTGCCTATCCCACCATTGTGTATTGAGGGGGGGGGCAGTTAGCTCCAACAACCTAGCCTCACCTGTCATCTTTGACCTCTTTAACTCCAGTGAATCTCACTTGCATTCCACCCTTCCATGGGTACTCACCACCCCAAATGCTCAACTGCTAAACTTTCCATCTCAATGTCTCACATTCTAACCATAACCACAGCTGACAGTCCTCTCTCTCTCTCATCTCTGTATGTGTTTGTTTCAATCACATGAAGATTCCCAGTTTTTAGCCCCAACACTGTCCTTAGACCTGGGCAAGAGGATCCTCCCACCCTGGGCCTCCTACTTTAGAGGGTCCCACTCAAAACCTTCTCAGACTCTCCTATTCATATGGGGTGAGGAGTCTGCAGGGCCAAAGAAACATCCCCATATAATCACCCTCTCCGTAGCTAGACTAAACTTTGGATACGGAAGCTCTGTCTTCCCCCACTGAAACAGTCCTGAGCTTGCTCCAGGCCTGCATGGATTTCTTTCCCAGAGTCCTTTCTCTTGAACATGAACCGAACTGCCAGTGACACACCCGTAAGCCCACAGAATGGTCAAGGAGTGTGTGTATGTGAGGGGGGATAGATGTGTGGGTTGGGGTATACCCCTCACATTGTGTGACAGAACCTGGGGCAGGAAAAGAAAGAACACGAATCTCAGGCTCTCTCTCCCTATGTGACCTCATCTGGTATAGGCAGCAACAGGACTGAGTCCTAATAACGAAACCTTTGAAATTTGCCTGGCTGGATTTCAGAACTGCTATGGACTCCTATGTATGCCCTATTTCCCCCTTTTTGACCAGGGGTATCTTTAGCAGTTATCCTGTGCCTATCCTACCCCATGTGTGTTAGATGTATGCATGTATTGGGGGGCAGACAGCTTGTCTCTTTAGTTCATAGGTCTTCGAGTCAAGAGGAACTGTATGTACTGAAGTTGCTGTACTTAAGGAAATGTAACTGAGAAACCTCTTGCTGGTGCTAGAAAGGCTGGAGGTTTGGGGGAGGTCTTGGGAGGGAGTTAATATATTTTCCATGTAGGAGAAATGTAAATAATGTGACCAGATTGTGATGATTTAAAATTATCCATACATTCTTTGACATGCCTTTCAAAACATGGAGCCTAATTTCTTTCCTCTTGAGAATGGTCCGAATAACTCCTAACAAACAGAATAAAGCAGAAATGACAGTGTGATTTCTGAGGCTGGATCACTTGAGAAATTGAGGCTTTGGGGCACCTGGGTGGCTCAGTGGGTTAAAGCCTCTGTCTTCGGCTCAGGTCATGATCGCAGGGTCCTGGGATCAAGACCCGCACTGGGCTCTCTGCTCGGCGGGGAGCCTGCTTTCCCCTTTCTCTCCACCTGCCTCTCTGCCTACTTGTGATCTCTGTCTGTCAGATAAATAAATAAATAAATAAATAAAATATTTCAAAAAAAAAAAAAAAAGAAATTGAGGCTTTGATCTTTCTCTGTTGGATCGCCTGCTCTGGGAGAAGCCAACTGCCATGTCATGAGGACACTCAAGCAGCCTTAGGGAGAGATGCACATGTGAAGAACTGAGGCCTCTTGCCAGAGGCACATGAGGGAGCCATCTTGGAAGCAGATCACTTCCAGATGACTGGAGCCCCAGCTAATATCTTGACTGCAACTCTGAAGGGAGACCCTGAGCTAGAGCCATGCAGCTAGGCCAATTTTTAACCCACAGAAACTTTCAGATCATAAAATGTTTTGTTGTTTTAAGATATGAAATCATTCCACTCACTGCTCTTTGGCTTCCATTCGCCTTTGGTTTCTAGGAAGTTACTCCCTCCTGAATTTTCTTTTAGTCTCCTGGCCATTCGGCTTGCCCTTGGAATAGCAATACTCCTAAAAGCTTCTGCTATCTTCATTGCTACCCTATCTCTTATTGACTTTAATCACACTCATGGATAGTCATAATTAAAACTAAAATTTTCATGGCAGTGTCTCCTACCCTTTCTCCTAGGCTTCATAATTGTCCACCGGACAACTCCATGTTGATGTGGTCCCTGGCTCCTCATCCTTATCTAAAATGGAATCAACCTCTTTCCTCTGACTCCCTCATCTTCCATCCTCACACCTGTCCCTCTTCCTATAGCCCTTACAACACTGAGTGGAATCTTTGTCCTTCCAGTTGCTCACGTCAGAAATGCTGCTCCCAGGCATCCTAGATTCCTCTTCACTTGCTGCTTTTAGGATCTTCAGAATCTGACTCCACCCAACATCTTTAGACTAATCTCTCAACTTTTCCTACAGGTTTTTCCAACTTTACTTAATTACTTAGTTTCCAAAGGATTCTTGCCACTTGAAGCATGTATGGCTTTGCACATGCCTCTTTCTAGAATTTTGCTTTCCCAGTCCTTGACCTATTGGGTTTTTAATATTCATAACCTCTCCTTTCAGACTTTAGGGCAAGTGTCTCCTCAGTCTGACAATGCCCACAAATCTCTGTGCTTGCATTTAGCCTTGTATTTGCAATTCCTGAATTCCTTATCCTTTGCCATGGGACAGTTTTCCATGTAGTTTCTACATGTCTTGCGACTGCTTTTATCCCAAACTATCTTTTCAAGATGTCTGCATAGCAAACAGCCTTGGAAGATAATGGTAGTGTGTCTCTCTGAGGCAGAGGGCAGAATTTATTTCCCGAGACGTATGTCTGATACACATACACATAGAGTGCACAGCTTCTACGTAGGGTGTTCTGAATCACTCATGGGGACAGAGAGGGCAAGGGGTACCAAGTCAACCATGAACTGTATGTCACCTGCCATGCTACAAATAATAAAGTCCTTTGTCTCTGGCCTTTGAGTCTCAAGTCTTCTGCCAACATTTATGAACCTGTGAAACTAAGGCAGACTAACTTGTTAGATTAACTTGCAAGAATGGCAGAATCTTGGACCCTTCATAGTTCTTGACATCTCCACACACACTGGACCGGAAGTGCCTTAAGAGCAGGAGTTACAGCTGAGTGGACATTGCTTCCCCTGTGGGTGACACAAGTCATTGCTCTGTTAAGTGGGGGCTGCTACTAATGCTGCTTTGGTCTAAAAGACTTTGATGTTTTGGAGGTTTTGTTGTTTTTGTTTTTGAGAGAGAGAGTGCACACACAGGAGCAGGGTAGGGGCAGAGGGAGAGAGAGAGAATCCTAAGCAGGCTGCTTGCGGAACTCAGAGTCCAGAGTCCAATGTGGGGCTCGATCTCACTACCCTGAGATCATGACTTGAGCCAAAATCAAGAGTCTGACGCTTAACCGAGTGAGCCACCCAGGTGCCCCCAAAAGGCTGCTTCACTGACTGTGCCACCTAGGCACCCCAAAAGGGCTTTGAATGAAAGCACTAGAATGTATTTACTGAATCCAACTTTGAAATAAATTGCCATCATTCTTCTCCTGTTTATTGGGTATTGTGTACATTCCTTGTGTTCCTAGAGGCTAAAGCTTCAGGTCTGTGTTTTGTGGCAAAGTGAAATTCTCTAGGGGTTAAAAATGCTACAGGTAGTTCTCAGAGTGGATAAGCCCTACTTCAGGTAATGGAGGTAACTGAGCATAGTCTAGGTTCTTCCAGGAAGGTGGTGTAATATACTGCATCTGAGATGAGACATCAGTCTCTGCCATTAGCTTCACAAAAGGCCAGAGAAAAGTTCCAGTGCAGCCAGGCTGATTTCAGCTCAACCTGTCTGAGCTTGAAGGAAGGAATTAATCAGGGTTTCTGGTGCCTGAGCAAGTTCCTTTCCTTTTCTAATCTGTTACAGGAGTAATTCCGACCATGACCAGGCAAAGTTGCCGGCTGGGTTTGCATAGGGGAGGGAGTCCACCAGGATGCACCTCTAATCTGGGTTTGCCTTATGGAAATCTTACCTAGTTTTCATCTGGTTTAGGAGGAAGGTGGAACCTCGGCAGCGATTGAGCAGAGGCTTTCAGAGCTGGAAGAGATGGGGGTTGGGGGAAGTTTTGCTCATTATGTGTGGCTGAATGGCTATTAAAGACCACCGCGTCTCATTTAAATTTGTCATTCTATTGATGAGGAAACTACGATTACAGTAAGGATAAAATGCTGAGATTGGCGATTGATTCCAGAACTTCAATTGACCCTATTTCTCATTAGACGGCTCATTTTTTGTTCCCTTAGCTTCCTCACTCTTGGGGTACACTCAGGGAACTCAAGTGCAATATTCTAATGCCTGGTCAGCAAGATTCCTAAATTTTCTAGCAGGCTTGACTCATCAAGACAGCTCGGGCTGGGCGAGTGTGCAAAGCAGTCCGATCCTAACCCCGGAGGAGGCGGAGGAGGCGGCAGAAGAGGAACCCTAAGGCAGGAAGCGAGGGGAAGGGGCAGGGCACACTGAGGCAGGCTCAAGTTTGTTCAGGGAGGGGCAGCCTCTCCAGGAGAGCCTCTCTGGCCGAGCCCGGCCCAGCATGGCCATTACACCGCGGTGGGAGGTGGACGAAGGAAACGAATACGCGTGGGGCTGGAGGTGGCGCCCCACGGCCGCATTCGCTCTCCCTGGGCCTGGAGAGAGAGTCTTTCAGAAGTGCACTCTGGGGGCGCCTGGGGGCTCAGTGGGTTAAAGCCTCTGCCTTCAGCTCAGGTCATGATCCCAGGGTCCTTAGATCAAGCGCCACATTTGGCTCTCTGCTCCGCGGGGAGCCTGCTTCCTCCTCTCTCTCTCTCTGCCTATTTGTGATCTCTGTCTGTCAAATAAATAAAATCTTAAAAAAAAAAAAAAAAGAAGTGCACTCCGCACTTGCGCAGGGTATACCGGGTAACGCTCAGTTGACTCCTTCCAGACACACCGTCAGGAGACTGGTTAAGCAGAGTACAGGAGCCACGGCTGGAGAGTAGTACGTGACCTCCGTGGTGCGCAGCCGCGCCTAGTGGCGCCCGGCTCCGCGCGGGCACGCGCCTGACGCCCCACCCCGCCCGTGAGGAGCGCGCGCGCGGCCTCCGTCCCATCCCCCCCGCACGCGCAGTCCCTACCGCGCTGCTCCGCCGTTCCCCGCCCCCTCGTCTCTGGGGCTGCCCTCGTCGCTGCCTGACCCAAGGTCCAGCAGCTTCTACCTTTCCGGCCCCCGCCGACGGAGAGAAGCAGCCCACCTCGGGGGCGAGGGTGCCTTCTGTCCTCGTGGCCATTCTGGAGCAGGCTGGGGTGGGCAGCAGGCGGCGTTGCGGGGGCCGGCGCGGCGGATAGCCGCGGGGGCTTCGGCGGGGTCCTGGCGGGGGGAGGACTAGGTTGCGGCGGGCGGAACGGTGTCTCCTTCACTTCGCCCTCCAGCCGGGGTAGTTGCACCCCGGCCCTGAGCGAGCCTAGCGGCCTCAGCTGCGAGCGGAGCGGCGGTAGCGGCCCCTCTCAGGAGACCACCAGGTACGCTGCGGCGCGTCACTTGGCTGTGTAGGCCCCGGCGGCCAAGGAGGACGCCTGAAACAGACTCGGGATCGGCCCTGGCTCCCTAAGATGGCCGCGCTGCCCCGCGGCTCCTCGCTTGTGTGTGTTTGAGACCCCCTTTCCTGCTCCTTGACCTGCCTCTGACCCCCGCTGACCGCACTTCTTGTCACTCCCGCAGAACACCTCTTCCTGTGGCCTCGCCATGGCGACCTACGGACAGAGCTGCGCGCGGCGTAAGTACACCCGTGATCTCTGCGGGATGGGGCGGGGTTGGCTGGACAGTCGAAGCCTGTCGACCAGAAAACCGCAACTTCTTTTCCCTGATCTTTCCAAAGACTTGGAAGGTCTCCTTTTTCGGTAGGCACTCTACCGAGGGGCTGGGCTGCGGGATTTCGGATGGAGGTTCTAGGCCAGGGGAGTTGGTCTTTGGCCGCATTCGCCTTTAGTTCTTGGACGTGCCTTTGACGAACTCAGAAGCCAAAAGTTTGTAACTGTTGGATTCGGCCTTTGGAGGATTGGATTACTTTTTTAGAGAAAGTAGTAACCCCGCTTGTGAGAGCGCAAGGTCATTACATGTGCTCCTAAGGGCGTGGACGTGTTCTGTAGAATGAATGGGCTGGTGCAACCACCCAGATTGCTTACCCTTAAGCCACAGAGCATTGGCCAAGGACTTGAATGTCGTATTAACAGGCTTAAAGTGCTATTTGATATTTAGTTGATGTAGACACTAGTGAAACCTAGGTGATCGTGTTTTTTTCTAAGTTCCAACATTTAAATGACCAAAGTGTTAATTATCTTCTCACTCCAGAATGTTGGTTGAAGAACTCATTGAGGATACGAAGAGATCTGTTAGGGAAGAGGGAGGACCTTGTCTTAGGTTTTGGTTTTATGTCATTTGGTTAAATCAGCCCATTCCAGTGAATTTTGGATATTTCTGATCTTTCTGGGTGTACAGTATAGATATATTTATGTGTATGTGTTTGATTCTTTGTACTGGTTGGGTCCTAAGAGGTGAAAGGCTGTAGGTACTGTGTAAATTTAGGAATAGAAAGTGTGTTTTTGTGTTTTGGAAGCAATCTCCCAAGTTTGTGTAGTCACCTATGGTGGTTATCCATTTTAGAAATAAATCTTTATTGGTGATATTATAGGGATCATTAAAGTCTAGTTTTACTGTAGCTTCTCATAGTATCAGAAACCTCTTCAACAAGTTGGAGTGCTTGAATTTAAAGGTAGTAGAGGATCATTTTCTAGTTTCTTGACAGAAGAAAGTGGGAGAACTGGAAGGTTAACACTGGAATGTTTCTTCCCACCAGCAGTGTGTATTCCTCCATCATATGCTGACCTTGGCAAAGCTGCCAGAGATATTTTCAACAAAGGATTTGGTAAGAATTTTTTTTTTTCCTTTCAGATCAGAAGTGAAAATGTGTGCATTGCTTGGGGGAAGTTAAAAAGCTTTCAAATTGCAAGTACCTTGCTCTATAATGTATTAGATATATTTTGGATTAAATTTTTGTTAAAATAGTACTGTAATAATCCATATCTCCCTCTGGCCCAGCTTCTTCCAGTTTTTTCAAACTACTTCAAGGATTTACCTGTAAGAAAAAAACAACTGTGCTTTCATTTTTTCATATATAGCTTAGGCATTGGTTGACTAGAATTCTGATATATTATTCTTTTGCTTTTGTGGTGACTCCTAGTGGGTTAATGAGTTTTTTAAAATGAATTTGGGTTTTCTTCTTGCAGGTTTTATTCCACATAGACTCCCTCTACTTTAGATTATTTCCCTAGTTATTCAGATTATTAATCCCAAAGGAAGATACCTTTTTGGGATAATTGCTTTAAATGACTCTTAATAAACAGTTGGCTATTCTGAGATTTGAGTTGATTTTCTGATTTGATATTTAGGTTTTAAAATGGTTTGAAAGCAAATTTTTTTGTGCCACGTATACACCTGAACACTAGGCAAAGCTGCATAGAGATGTTCTGTGCTGTATATGTTAGTTTCTGTAAAATAGTTAAAATTTTTTTCATTTAAACATGGTGTATCAATCCACATTTTTATGCCCCTCTAAGCATATGAAGTCCTTCAGTTTTTTTATGTGTTGTCAGGTATTGGTATGCTTCTTTTTATACAAGAGAATCATTTTGTTATCTTTTGCTCTCTACTTGAAGGTTTTGGTTTGGTGAAACTGGATGTGAAAACAAAGTCATGCAGTGGTGTGGTGAGTGTTAGATATCTACTAAATTCTGATGAGCCTTTATATAACTTTTCAGCCCATAAGATAGTCACCACTGAAAAATATCTACCCATTTTATCTTGAAGAAGAGGCAAAGTTAATTTTGTCTTAAGGAATTTACATGAAACTTGATTTACTTTGGCTTTGGATATGATTTCTGATTTTCAGGTGGTCTTTTGCCATATTACTGTGTATGCACAAGGAACTCAGAAAAGACTGGTTATTTGGGACTATTTACTCAGTAAGATTACAAGCTTGAAATTAGGGAACCTGATAAACTTTTTTATGATCCTTCTTATGTCTGTTTAAAATCATTATGAGTTCTGGGCATAAAAATACTCAGTAACTCTTTTTTTT